>JAOCPS010000012.1:1054259-1064942 GCA_025505425.1 Graphium colonna
CGTCTCCATAGCAAGTGGCACAAATAGGTAGTCCGCACTGATAGACTCGTATTTGCGACACTTGCTCACTTCAGCTGTCTCTGATGCCGCCCCGGCTCTTACTGAAGTTGCCCTTAGATGAGAGGCAGCCAATGTGTCAACGCAAGTTGAGACCCAAATAAGGGCTTTGCCTCTCTCCCAAGGGATATATTTAATTAATATTAAATTAAAAATTTAAAATCGACGTAAATCAAATATAAATAAGACAAAAAATCAAGTTTTGTAAAAAAGAAGTTTTGCATCAAAAGTGACATTCTATCTGTTAACTAAACATTAGCCTACTATATTTCTCAGCTTTAGTTCTACTTGAGAGTTGCCAGATTTTATATATTGTTAAAGATATTAAATGAGAATTTACTTGCAAAAGATATGTTTACGAAACCATTTTTATCTAAATAAGTAATAACTAATAAGAAATATTAACATAACGTACTGCAACGTACCTGTCAATGCACTAGTCTTAACATATTTCTATTAAAGTAATACAAATCATTAGTGTTAATGTTTCTTATAGAAATGAAAAAAAAAATAACAAGCTTTCATAGGCGTATAGTGCATTTCAAGACGACTCGAGCCTAAACTCGATGGCTTTGCGGTGTTTAATCCGAGAATTCCTATGGCCACCTTCCATTTCCAGCATCAGATCAGCTTCATATCATCATAATATTGCATTATCACGCGATATGCATACGCTTGTAAAATTTCAGCTCAATCGGAACCCGGAAAGAGGGTAAAATAGAACTTACAAGATTCCATTCGCACATACAATGATACAGGTAAAACTAAGTAAAAGCTTGTAAAATATTTAAAAATACCATTTTAGGTATAGAAAAAACTCAATTTATAATATCAGTTTTAGTATCAATGAAATAAATGACACTTCTTACTTTCACACAAAATAGCAAAACTAAATTGAAAACGCATTGCCAGAGAACTTTCACGACATATGTTCAATATTTATTTTGATTTTTAAACAGATATTATAGGACTGCATAAAACATATCCTTTGAATTAAAAAAAAAAGATTAAGAAAAAACCGGTTGGCGGAGAAATCAAGGTACATGCATTAATTCAAATTCAAATTACGTTTATTCACATAGGCGCTTGCGAGCTCTTATGAAAGGTCACGTTTTACATAAAGATTCGGTCATAATAAGCTACCACCAGCTCGGAAAGCAGACTCAACTGAAAGGAGCTGGCGAGAAACTCAGCAGTTGCTCTTTTAAAATGATGTTGGTTTACATTTTTTTTAGTGTACATTCATTTTGTCTTAAGTCTATGCGAGTAACAACAGTACTATGACATCACAGTGGTGCCATCAAGGTGTTCAGCAATGCTATAATAAGCTTTACTTAAAAGTGTATTTTTAATTTTACATTTAAATTTATCAAAAGGTAAGCTTAATACTGACTGGAATTCTATTATAGATGCTTATACCGTGCTCCATGAATGATTTATTAACCTTTTGAAGGCGAAAGCTTGGTGTAAACAGTTTGTCCTCATTTCGCGTATTTACTCTATGTCTGTCACTGCTTTTATCGAAACAGACAAGTTTTTGTCTAACAAATAAAATATTACAATATATATACTGCGATGCAACCGTAAGTACATTAATGTCGCAGGGTATCCGGAGCGCTGATGTTATATATTGCTCCAACAGCTCTCTTTTGCAGAATAGAATAAAAGATACAAATAATCAAACACATAACCTCCTCCTTTTAAAGTCGGTTTAATAAATTAAGCGTCTCGGAAACAATATCGCATTTAAAAATAAGAAACACCAGCCAATTACATTTAAACATTATTAAATAAACTCATCCGATCGGCGCGATCCGTGTACGCGGCTCGAATTCAAATTGCACGCAATAAATATCACGTCCACAAAATACGGCGATCAGTAATAAAGCTGCCACGAGGCCGATATATACGATACGCGAGATAATGCATCTTTTTAACACATTGTAATACAACTGGTTTAATTGGTTGAAAAGTGCAATAAATTGCAGTTGAAACGCTCGACGCGTAGATCCAGTCATGCTACGGCGCCGGCGTATTGAGAAGGAGAAATAAAACTGTTCAAGAACTATGCAACACGAGCAACGCGACCGCGCAGCTACGAAATAAAACAAAACAATACGGGCACAGATAAAAAATATCAATTCCAATCCTTTCTATGGCGGAGTAAAAACTTCTTTTGCATATAATATAGGTGGCCAGTTATTTCGTTGTATGCAGGATACGGCTTTGGTGGTCGTAAATTTGGATTTTTTGGACACTTCATAACGTCCATTTCCGTCGCTATGCCTGTGTGAATAATAATAATCTGGGTAATAAAATTTTAAGCTACCATAAAGCATTGTTAACGCAATCACGTTGGAGTTATTCAGTCTTATTTGTACATTTGTGTACAAGGGTAGATGGTAGGCATGGGCCATTCCAGTGATTGTTCACTTGCTATCGGTTATATAACGTTCTCATTGTAGGCAACCATAACGTTGTATAACCGATAGCAAGTGAAAAAACAGTGAAACGGCCCATGTCTAGCAGATGGGATACGGGATATAGTAGTTTTCTCTTGTATTGCACCTACGATCGTCGTGTTTGCTTAGTGCGCGCCCCTTAGTTTAATTAAGATGGTAGCAGTAAGATACATACGATTTATTTCACGATACAAAGCTCTAGTGATTTTTTCTTGCTACACTGCCAGTGAGGCGTTAGAATTTTTCGTTAAACACATGCAAACTACTTAAAAATTATTTGAATTTAGCTAAAAAAACATGCTGATATCTTGAATGAAAGGAAACCGATATGTTTTTGTTTGTGCATTATTATGAAACCTATTTTTTTTTATTCATTTAATCATATCGCATGACATAACGTACAAGGGTGGACTTAATGCCAGACGACTTTTTCTTCCAGCCAAACCTTGAAGTGTTGCAGAGATAAATAACTGTGTGACGCATAGTTGATCTAAGAAGATGATATTTAATTGTAATCTTATTTCCATTGAGGTCTATTGCATTTTTTATGTATGATGTTACAATATAATGACTTTAAAATCATCATCTTCTCTATGAAGAACATAGGTTTTACGTAGACACTCCTAAAGTAGGTATACTGATTCGTTTAAAAGCTCTAAGTTAATATAACTTAACAGTTTTATTAGGAAGCAATCATCGATCGAAGAGTTCCCCGTCAAGCTATATAGCTCCACAATTGTATTATTACTTACAGCTATACAGACAGCTAGAAATAGCTTTAGTGCGTCCGCAATTTACAACAATTCAGTACAAGTTGGCCGTTATTATAGAGGGCAGTTATTGTCGCTTGGATACGTGCTCCTGACATAATCGCATAAGGTAAGCATCCACATAAGTGCTCAGTCACAGATGTATAGGCCCGTTGCATCAGATGTCCTCGTTTTTTCCGAAAATCATCACCAGATTGACCGAACTCTTATTATTTGGGAGATCCGAGAAACGGGAATGTAATGTGACGGAAAAAAGAGATTTACCGAGAATCGCAATTCGTTTCAAATTGAACCTCCAAATGTCTCGAACAGGAAAATTGCGCCATAATTGTTGGCCATTCCGGACGAAAGTCGTTTTTTGGATAGAGGCCATATAGGCGTTTAAATGAAAGAATATTGGTCGTATTTAAAACTGATGGTATGTGGTAACCCACAGGTTTAGAAAAGCTTTACTAGGTTTAATTTAAATATTTGTATGTTTTGTAAAACTGCGTGGATTATAGAATGTCTAATTTTACCTTCTTCGTATGATTTTTCGCATTAAATGCTAGACAGTACAGTACCTAGGTCAAAAACCATTAATTTGTTAAAGATCAACAATATACTAACTTTTTTTAGGGCTGGCTAAAATCTGAGAAGTTGGACATAAAGCACGCGCATGTAGCTAACATGTATGTATGTTGTGACATATGATAGCGGTAAGGACGTTGAGGGCACAATGCGCGCTCTCTCGCGGTGGTTTTTTCCCTTTGGCGGTGACGAGCGGTCGGCGGCCGTCCAATTAGGCGGCGCAGCGAAGGCGCATCATTAGCGGGCGACGCGGGATATGCGCGCAAGGGCGACGCGTCCCAGGACCGGTTGCGCATCTTTACCCACACCGCACGGGAAAAAAGCCTCGAAAGTCGCTCGGCATAGCCCCTTGCCCGTGTCTTATGGACCCTCACGGTACGGCCCGCGCTCCCGTAGCACGCCTCGCGTCCGCTCCATTACCCGCTAACACGCCATTATCAAGACCCCGTCGCGGTATGCTAATATTTACTCGGTCCACTTTTGCCCTCGCCAAGAAATAAGCTTCTGAACAATCCAAGGCTTGTACATAAGTCCACTATTGCGGAATTTCGTGAGTCAACCTCCAGCCGCCCCGTAAAAGCTTTCCTTTGTAAGTCGAAGCGAAAAAGATAAATCAATCAGAGCGCGAACAACACAAAATAAGCGCGAACCCGAGATAAATGTACGAGTGCAGTTGGGGCCCATTTCAGGTGTGCTGTGACGACCGCGGCTGGTTCAAGGGTCTGCCCATCTATTTATAGACCTCGACGCGATGCTATCGGGCCCCGGCCGTGGTTCGGCCTCGCACGATCTCCACCCGCCCTCGGAGCACCCCTCCGGACCAGCATACGGCCAATAAAATGGAGCGGCCGAAAAAAAGAACGCACACACTAGGCCGAACTATATTTATTCGAGCTATTTATATCGCGTGTCCATTGTTTGCGTTGCGGCTGGAATTAATAGCTGGCGGGCGATTGCATCCCGAGCGGAGATAGTGCGCGAGTGGAACGCGTGCGTTTGCGAATAAGTCGAACGGGCGGTTGGAGGTGCGGACGGGCGATGAGCTCATCCGTATTCGCCGCGCGGCGCCCGCTTCCTGCCGTCCGTCCGTCGAGAGGACGGGCTCGAGACGCGGATCCGTCCCCGACGTTAACGTAATGCGTGTTCGTACGTCGCGTTAACGTTAATGACGACATGGGGAGGAGACATCACGGATTCAGCGATCGACACCACACCGGACACCAGCGCTGGTTATTTACGACACAGTATGGGACAATAATCGTCCGGTGGCAACGCTTATCCGGTGACGTGGCTGTCTCTATAGAACGCGTCCTTCCTTCAAAATCGACACGCGTGCCCGATAACTCGTGTCCCGCCCGTAATGTATGCGCGAAATTGATAGGGGGTCGCGCGTTGAGTTATACATACAGATTTGTGATAAAGCCACTATTTCGTAGCGCATGTCGCATTTTTACATTTCAATTCCGATTGAATTGTGTATTTTATCGCGTCGTTTGAATACTAACTTTGTGTGTGTGTGTTTTTTTTAATCTATCACCAGTCACAGCAGTAATAATATCATTGGAATAAAAGGAGTTATTTATCGAATAAGCGACTTAAAAGGAACTTGAATATTGTATTATAACATATATATTTGTTGAAAGCGTTTTCTAACCATTACAATTTTAAGTATGTTAATATAGAGAACATCATTTTTGTATATTGAATGATATTACATCCTTTCACAGCTTATGCTGCACTTTTACGGCCACGCTCGTCCGGGGAAGTACCACCGCACTTTGTAAAGTCGGCATAAAATAAAGTATGCATGACTTTTAGGGATGCCGGATGTCCATGTCTACCCTTTTCCTTTTCCACTCCTATCCTCTCCAAATCCTTAATCCCGAACCATCCTATCCAATAAACCAATTGTATCCAATTTCCAAGATTGACAACGCACTCGCAACACTCCGGATGTTGCGTGTGTTCATGGGCAACGGGATCACTTACCATCACGTGAACCGTCTGCTCGTTTGTCTTCCTTTCAATAAAAAAATATTTAAATAGTTTAAATCTAACTACAACAATGCGCGGAGCAGGAAATCGTTTTCAAATTTGACATCAAGTTACAATCCCATTCCTGTGGATTTTATACCGTCTATAACGTATCCGTTTTTATTCGCATATAATAATTTTACTATGATTAATACTTTACTACAATATAATTTAACGCGTATAATAGCTACAACAACCTGTGGATGGGTGTGCTAGTTGCGATATATCAATTGCTGCCTCGCTTCTTAGAAAAAGCTGCAAAAACATAAGAAGAAAATCTTATTGACTAGGAATTATTGTAACTAATGTGACTAATATTACGTGTAACTTTTTGGAGCATATGCTGGATAAGCATATATATTAAATAATAAAATTTTATATGTTGCCCACATCCTTAAACTTTTCATATTTTTAAATGAAGTCTTCTTTAAACGCATTGGCAATTTTTTGTGGAGGAAAAACCGCTGAACTCGAGACACTGTTACGGTTGCCGTAACCTGCACCTCTATATATAAGTATGTACATATATGATTTATGTACGTACATAGATGCATGTAAGCAGTTTTTGAGATGGGATAAACTATCTCTCTGTGTAAAAAACAGTAAGCTCTCAGTAGATCTGTATATAACTTTTCACTTCTGTGATCACTCACACTATTAGGTGGTAGAGCATAACATCTTTTCACAGCTTTTGCTGCACTTCTACGGCCGTGCTTGCCCGGAGAAGTACCACCGCCCTTTATAAAGTCGGCATAAAATAAAGTATGCATGAGTTTTGGAGATGCCGGATGGCTTTGTCTACCCTTTTCTTTTCCTATTTCTATAGTCAAATCTTTAATCCCGACGCCATCCTATCCAATAAACCTATTATATCCGATTTCAGGTTGATGTCCAGGTTGACAACGCAGTCACAACTCTCCGAATGTTACGTTTGTCTATGAGCGACGGGATCGCTTACCTTCAGGTGAGCCGTCTGCTCGTTTATCTTCCTTTCTATTACAAAAAAAAAACAACACAAAACGCCACCGGTTTCTTAAGATTTGGTTTAAAATAAAAACTAAGATTAAAGTTAGGTGATAATGATTAAAATTATATATAATATATAAATTTGAATATTGCTTTTTATATGATAATATAAAAAAAGTATTTATGTATGCCTTCATTTACCAGAGCTAAAATTGTACCACACATTTGTTATTTGTTACGATTGTTGTTGTGACAAAAATAAAGTTATAAATATTTTTTTTGTTTGTAATCGCGAATTGTTGAGAATGAAGAGGAGCGTCTATTTTAAAACATTCCTCGAATTCGACAACAAAGCCTTAAGTATTTAAACAGATTCAATATCTTTTTCCTGTTAACAGGAAAAGAAAAATTAAATCGGTTTTCTGCAAAAAATATCGTGAAGAGTAAATAAAATGTAATTACCATGACAGAAATATTTTGTGATGAAAATGCTTTACAATTAAAAAGACTTGATAATAACATAATGAATAACTTTAACCATCAAGGTTAATCTGCACAATTAACTTATTTACATGATTTTGATGAACATGTAAAATCACCATGGAATGACCCAATCCATATTTTGGAATAATGTCTTATTATACCAAACCAGTACCAATTTAAAAGTAAAAAAAAAAATTAAAGTGAAAAGTTTTCTTACTGATCATTGAACATTATTATACAAATTGCATAAACTTTAATCCTATATAAACCTGTTTGGATTACTTTTCTATGAAGAATATCATAACTTTGAAAATTAAATTTCACAGTTTGTGATACGCTGATAATATCTTTTTATTATCATCTGAAGCTACGTTTACGCTCTTTAAGTACACCAAACGATTTAATTTTGCGATAAAGCCTATAATAAATGTGTACCTGGACTCATATTTCTTTTGGAGTCAATACATAATTCAGGGTAATTTACATGCTGTAAATTATGTTTGACTCCAAAAGAAATTGTTTGACTCCAAAATTTGTTTTTCTACCTAAACACACAAACTTAATGGAAAAATACACAAATGATTATGATCCTAAACAAACAAACGCTCTATCCACTTTATTTCCTTGTTTAAAATTTTATCCAAGTTTTAAACATTTTATCCAAGCTAAGGTAATATACAGCCCTGGATTTACACTAGGGGCACTCGGGGCTAGTGCCCAGGGCGGCAAATTTTCAGGGGGCGTTAAAATTTGAAGCATGAGAAAAAATACGTTATTGAAAGTACCTGTTGTGGTTTACACAAGCCTAGCTTTTTATTTCTTAAAAACTCTTTACCTTATAAAAAATCTTAAACTACTTTGCGTTTTAAAGATTTTTATGAAAATTTTTATGGGACTACTGTAAAAATCATCCTTTCAAATAAAAAAAAACTATTTTGAAAAACTGTTATAATTTGCAGAATAATTAGCAATAAATCGGTAAATATTTATATAAAACAAACAGTGAAAAATATAACCTCCTTCTTTTTTAAGTCGGTTAATAAAGAACATTATTTAAAATTTATTTTTGTGGTGCCGCTGTTTTATAGAGCCCAGGGCGGCATTTAAGTTAAATCCGACCCTGGTAACATACAATCCAATATTTTGGTTTTGTATAATATATTTTTTGTACCTCATTTAGTGATATATCCGTCCCATCGGGCTATGAGAGTAAAGGAACAGAGAGTGCAACTATGTTTGCGCGAACATTTGTGCACTATAATATCTCCTGCGCAGTTGGCTAATCTAAGATAAGATTGGCCACCGTGGCCGTAATTTAGATCAGAAGGACTTCATTAGCAATACAGATAACAAGAAAAAGTATTTTTCGAATACCTTCCTTTTTCCTTAAAATACAAAACAAAAATCACAATTGGAACTTAGGTAGAAAACTGGGACATGAATTGTATTTAAAAATCAGTAAAAGATAGATTTTTTCGAATGAAATTTTCAGAAAATGTTAAAAATCTGATCACCCGATTGCCCAAAATGTAAGATGATCCATGCGACCATCCATGTAAAATGTAACTGCCTTCAAATAACAATGATAACTGTATGCATTGTCCCATTAGGTTGCGATGGTCAGTTGGCAGTTGCTATACGTAAAAGTGATACCTGAATATTTGTTAAAATCTGTCCCGACATGTATTGACTTTTTTCTTATATTTTAAACTTAAACTACACAGGCAACTGAATGGGGTTGCGTATCTATCTTTACAAATTTAGCAGAAAACGAGATTGCCTGAGAGCATTTATTCAAAAACAGGAATATGTTTTATATTGTTCAAAATTCACCTGAACTACAACCTGTAATATAATAATTATTAGTTTTAAAACTATGAAATCAAGCGGGCAAGTAAGTTATTACAGCTTAGTCACGTCTTACAGCCTTCATTTATATTTTTAGTTATTACAGCTTAGTCACGTCTTACAGCCTTCATTTATATTGTTCATTTATATTTTTAGAGCTTTTTCGTGTGAAAGCTGCCTATGAATGCTATTTGCTTTGATAGTAATATTTACCAATTTCTAACGGTTTACACAGCAACCAAAAACAACTATATTTACTTATAGTTGATTTTTAAACAAATTAAGGGCTTCAAACCTTAATAAACCTTGAAGGAGCAAATATTCGAATTTATTAAGCCTTATGCCGATGTACATGACGAGAATTTTAAAATAAATAAAACAATTTTTGACCTAAGAAGTTTTATGACTTTTACAAACACACATATATATTATTTAAACTTTTACATTATATTTTTAATATTTTTTCACCAATGTTTGTAGACACTTTCTTATAAACAATAAATATTGCAATTATTTATAAATATATGCTTTGCGTAAGGCCGTTGCTTGTCATAGTGGCTCTACTTTAGGTTAAAATAAAGGTATTCAATTTGTTTTACATAATAATATAATCCTGGGTGACAGGACTAGAACTAGGTAGCCCCCTCCCTCCTATTTGCATACCCAAAGTAAAATGTACAGAAAATATCAAGACTATAGAATCATGTCACTGATAAAATAAGAAATTGCTTCTTTGATATGTTAAAGAACCATTTATCGTTTTTTTTTTAATTATGAGAAAACAAGCACCATAAACACATATGAGTATCTAGTCATCCTCTTATTTTTCATATGCTAATCTAGCATATGAAAAATATTCCGTAATAAATTTAATTTAATAAAATTCATATTTATATTCTTATGAGTGTTCTACAAATAGCATAATGACATCTCCAAAAAGCGAAGACAAGATGTATAAGGGTTTAAAACGATTCAGGCGGTCTAGGCGGTGCCCATGAATTTAAAGTGTTTTACTGACGTGTATTAAACTAACTCAAGCAAATTTCAACATATACCTAAATAGACCCATATTACTCTTATCATTATACTCTCAAATGATTTGCTTTTATTGCAAAAATGATTGCTGGAATTTTATTATTCAATAAATTTCAATGATTTTAGAATTATGACCCCTTTTATTAACTTTAGATATTGAACTTAAGTTACTTAAAGAAAAAAATTGTCTGACTACTTATAAATAATATTTTCTGTATACACTCATAATTTAATTGTAATATGAAAAAAATAACAATACCATTTCTATAGATTTTATTGCATTACTTAAACATAACTTTTTGTGTGATAAAATTTTACATCAACCTAATTTTGATCTCTCTTTTGCTGAGGAAGCAAGGATGTCTTGGATGGCTACCTGCTCTAATAAAAATATTCCACTGGAAGTTAACCAACAAAAACAGTGGGATATTCCATTGGTGCGGAAAACTCACCAAGAA
>JAOCPS010000012.1:1065042-1079559 GCA_025505425.1 Graphium colonna
AACGACAGAAACGAAGACGCACAGACATTCATTATCATACGAAAGAAGAGATACGGCACGTCTGATGTCTCGCAGATGGTATCGTCGTCCTAGGGCGCGTCTCGGCTTGATATAATAGTTGCGTCGTGACTGGGGCCTTATCCGATGCATCGTTATTGCGGTGCCTTGCGAGTGACGCCAGGCCCGGCTGAGCCCTAAGGCCCGACCGGGAAGTGCGGGGACATTCCATACCGTTAACTGTTCTGGGAAAGCTCGAGAACAATATCGCGACTTCCGCAAGCCGCTTGCACTGCTTTAATGTCCCTCTGAGGTTTTATAGCGGTTAGACTTGCCCGCCGTTCCCACGGGCGACTCGCTTTGTACCGTGACGTGCCAATGGGCGATACCGCGAACGGTATGCGAGTAATCATAAACTATTTTACTCCTGTTGCTATTGTCGTATTGTGTTCGACGTATATTTGTACGTGTAAAATCGATACTTAATATATAATGCTCGTTTTGGACTCCGAAACGGCTGGCGTTTTTCTGATACATGTTTCAGGCAATCTTCAGATTAGCTCTGTAGTTGATTCTTATTGTGAAAATTGTTAGCGATCAGTTCAACACATTTTTTTGAATTTTCAGGTTTACCTATTCATCTACACAGGCAAGTTGCTAGTGAGAAACGAAAGTATTGTTATTTATTTTGAGTTGGCTACCCTTAAATAGACAACAAGTCTTTCGTTCCTAAATATTCAAGTCACATGTAGACTTTAACAGCAGTATCCGTTAATTTAATTCACATTGCTAAGTGTTAAAATCATTAATGATTATAAATTCGCAATTACATATAAACATGTTAATATAACCAAAACAGTAAGACTTTTTAATGTGGCTGATTCTGATCCAACAAACGGCACAACATGATTCTAAGAAAATATTGTCTCAAGTCGTGATGATGTAACGGGCAAGCAGTATTTACTCCGCAGTTCCGAGCTCCAAACACGTGTACCAAGAGATCACAAAGGTCAATCGCCCCGGTTCGGTCACGATGTCCTTCGATCGAAACGCCGTCACGACCTACATATTTACAGTTCCAATTGTTGGCCGTCACGGCGTTGGTTCCTTTAGTCGCTTTATTTAAATGACCCTTGCACACCATTGCGTTCAACTCTTTGTAGGTTTACTGAGAAATAGATTAGGGTCGGATCTCGAACGATGCAAAATCGACAGGTGAGCTCTGGTCACAGCGGCCCACGGCTTGATAAGTTCTTTGTAACGATGCGCCATATCCGACAAGAAGTGAACTGAACAATGTTCCGATAATACTCCCCATAAATACGACAAAAGGGCGAAAAGCATATAACGTCCAGCGTTATATAGCTTATGAAATTATTTACTTCATATTAATGTATTTGTTTCTTTCTTATGAGTGAGCAAGACATGACGGCAGGTTGTTTGTAAGTGTTTATCGTCGCCCGTTAACTGTACTGTTTTGCAGATTTATATCTCCGTTGTAACAGTTGCACACTGAACCTTTAAAACACTGGTCCCACTTATATCACGCTTGATACCAAAATAATATAAAAATAATAATTATCATCAAACCGATGTGAAATAAATCCGTTTATATTTCGATGTAAATTTTTGTGTTTATAGTGGTTTTAAAAGAGTAATTGACATTATAACTTTAAATAATTAACTTACTGTCAAATATAATAATACCGCTTTTAAATTGAACAATCTCGTAAAGGTACCACGAACATAATGTTAGTCGTTTTTTAAACCAAATCGAGACGAAATATCAGGTCTAGTGTTGAACCGACAAAAGCTGCCTACTCTACCGCTGCAAAACTAACCATTTATAATTAAATTTCGCCATCGGAAAATCATTTTTACGGCCATTCATTAAAACGGACATGTCGTCGTTTGTGTCCAGCTCATATTTATAATGAAAACTTCTCATTGCCAATCGAATTAAACGCGTGTTCTTAAAAACTGGAACTGCCGACCCTCCATGAATACTGATTGGTCAAGACAAAAAGGGAGGATACAGTTATGGCGTAGAATATGTCAATATACCTGAGACACTGCAATGGGAACAGCAATTATAATCGCGATATAAAATTCACATCGAGTACACATTATGACGTTTGGAAACTTCGCAAGTGGTGCACTCTCGTGTGCCAAATATTAATCAATGCAAGTCGCTTCCAACTTATAGATTGCCGAGTCTCTTCGCGAGCGACTTTAGTAGAACATTTTCTATTATAACTGTACGTTATTTTTACACTATTCACTAGTGCTATTTTTTAAATTGGATCTGTTCAAACACAAAATGAAATTTCCAGCAATTCGCAATTCCATTTGCGGAAACATCGCTATGAATATTGTCTACGACGACAAGAATGGCACCTTTGTGGCGCCACACTAGCGCTCAGGGTGTCATCTTTATTATTTAATAAACGAACTTTTTGAATTATATTTACTTCTTAATTTTAATTATTTATGACATAATTGTATTTTGTTCTTATTTAAATAGCGTAATCGAAGCTTCGAAAAACTTTAAAGAGCAAAAATTATACATTATACTAAAAGGAACGAAAGCGTCGAAACAGCATTAGACCTATGTTCGTTAAAGTTTTAAAAAACTTTAGAAAATTACAACTATTTCAAGGCAATACGAGCTTTATTATTCAAAACGTGTTTTCTCGTGTAGATAATATAGCTTCTATGTTTATATAGATAATACAATTACGTTAAACTTCATGTGCATAAATAATCACACTAAAACCTCTAACCGAAGGTGAAAATAATTCAACCACTATTTTAAGATAATATTAATACTAATCATTATATATTCAATAGCTTTTTGCAATAATCATTTGGAAATAACGAGAAAACGCATAACAAGGAACGAGTCCGTAAATGCGTTGTTAATGAAAAAAGCCGATCCGCAAGTGGCGAGGCAACAACCTGGCATTGCATTAAGATAAACGATATGCTGCCAGATCAAGTGTGCCGTATGTAATCGATACGGTACACCAATGGTGGGTGTTTTTTAATCTAGCAGAGTTCTTAACTCCTGGCAGGAATGTAGTTCTTGCCCGTTGCGCGGCCGCAGCATGTATTTAGCGAATGAATTGCCTCGCGATAAACAGGCTCCCCGGCTACACTCGCGTAAGATTAGCTCGAATAGCTATTTAGCTAAGTCTCGTATTTCGATCCGGCGGGACTTGTTTCTAAGTGCCCCCTGTCACACACACATTGCCACTTTCCGCTGTCACTATTTGTTCAACTTATGATGTGCCATGTACTTGTTTAGATCATTGGCATTTCCAATTGTACCTTTTTTGACGGATATCGTTATAATTAATGGTCTATTGTTGTTTTATTCGAATTTTGTCGGGCTGTTCATCATTAAATATTTTTATATAAATTATAGGACCATCCAATGATCGTTTGCACGGTTGTTTATTAGTATGTGTAGGTTTTTACACATATCAATATTAGATTAAAAATCTATTTAATCCCATTATTGGTTTAATGGAATAAAATTATGATTCCAAGCAGTTTAATGGAAGTTTCTTCTTTTTTCATATTTTGTTGTATAATAGTCTAGTATAATTCATTTTTAAAAACGCGGTACATTTATTTATTCATTTTCAGTAAAAAATATTGTTTCTATCATATTTCAGATCCTTGGGTCTACAACTGGCTTCTTTTGAAACAAAAGAAAAAGCAGATTCTATTACAACTTATTTACTAAACGCAGGTAAGTTCCTTAAAATAATATTATCTAATATGAATTTTTAAGGTTATTTACTTGTCATTCTTACCATTCTTGCCATGAGGCACATCATTTTATATAACGTATGCATAAATATAATATAAATTTTCATTGGCCTCTGAGATGATTACGTATTTAAATACTTTGGAAATATTTTCAGGATATAACAAATACGACTTCTGGACGTCGGGCAACAATTTGGGCACCGATATGTATCTGTGGATGAGCACGGGACTTCCGTTCAACGCCACCTTCAACTACATGCGTCGCATGAACAATGTCACGCCTTACCAGCACGCTGATGATAGCATGGATCCCGTGGACCTTCCCCAAGGCAGCACTGCACCCCAGCGTACCGCTAGGCATGGGTATGTGTACAGTAATATTTACAAGATAATTTTTCCGAAACTAAAGTGTAAATATTTTTATTTTCAAATTTGATTGTTATGTTAAATGAGTTGCTATATTTATGATTTTCTTCCTTGTTAAGCATTCATAGATATATAATTTAAAATAATTTTACATCTTGACTAAGCCGCACTATATAGGGTCTGTGACGAAGTAATGGCATTAAAGTATTCTTTGTCTCTTGTTGTTTATTGCATACCCATAAAACAGTATACAAACATTTATAGGTATTCCAGGACTGAGCACGTGATGGCCAACGGGTGCGTCGCCCTCAGGCAGCCCGACTTCCATTGGGAGCCCCAGCACTGCGGCGAGATCAAGGACTTCATCTGCGAGCAGACGCGCTGCTACTACTACAACTACGGCTCCATTCCCGTGTCGTCGGCGCAGGGGTAATGCCAGGTGAGATGCCAGCCGCTCCGGAGGCCCGATCCCACGCCGCGCGCTCTCCCATCGCCCGCACACCACTCGCATATATCGACGCACAACCCCTCAAAATGTCAACATGACGACATTATCTCTTAACACCGTTCCGTAGCTAATACGTATCGATTAAACACGATGTAGTTTGTGTGCTAACATTTCAGATGAAGACTTGTTTCTAATATCGGTACAATTGAAACGGCGACGAAGCGTGCGCAGCGGGATAGGGCCTCTGTGTTAACCCAACCACCAAACAAGATCCCTACACCCAAATATACTGTGCCTTGTGCTAGCACAATGGAATCATTGGCTTTTGAATTTGGTTTTTGAATATGGCCCATATAGAACCCTAATTAAATTAAATCTTGTAGGATTTTCAAAATTTATAATACATTTGGTGGGTGGGTGAAGGGGGCTTTGCTTGGTATCTCTAAACGTTTTAATTAATATTTCATAACAAACAATACTATCGAAAGTATCTGCAATCGTTAGCTTCAAGTTGAAGAAATCGATGCGGAAAGTTAGTCGCTTCATAATACGAGGGTCGTTTTTTCTTTCGCGCTGCAGCAAACCTCTTTCCCTGACCACCACGACGACGGCGCACCCGCTCACCTCGTCGCCGCCGCCGCCACCGCGCTCCGAGCACCTGCCAACCCACTTCAACATAAGCGTGCTCTTCGACAAGCTGCAGCCTTCCTCTCTCGACGGGCTCCGTTCGCCGCATCTCAAGGCCGGTGCCGCATCTAGCAAATCCTCGCCCCAAATCGATTCGCACTACTCTCGGGCTGCCGATGCCCGCAGCCACGACCAGGAGGAGAAAGAGGAGGCGACACAAGGGCCTTATGATGGCGATGAAGGCATGGTAGGCGACGACCCGGCCGCCTTCTTGGGCCAGGAGACGCACGAGGCCGGCGAGGCCGCCCCCTCGACCGCCGAGCCGGACGCCACCGAGCACTCCGTCCACGCTAGCGGCATGCTAGCACCACCCGCCTATTAGCGTCCGACCCGGCGGTCCTAGTGTGAACGGTCCATGACAATTAGCTGTATCCCCTACCAAAAGTATTATTCATTATTAAACAGCGTCTCGCGTGTAGAGAGGGTATCGTTAAGATATGTAGCTTGCTTTTGTGGGTGCATCGTAGGCACCGGTAAATAATAATCCCTATTTAAATGTAAATGAGGTTTGTGTAAACTTAAAATGTTTTTTTGTATGATTTTTAAAAGAAATAACGGCGGCAATTTAATGGTTCTTATGGGTAATAGTGAAGGTGCTGGCGACTTGCCTAATGCGACTCGCCAACATCTTTAGGAATTAGGGACATCAAAAAGAAATATACAATAAGACGTACCTATACTTCACTGATATTATAAGTTAGTGTCAGATCTCTGGTATTTTCATTTAACCGTAAAATGTAGTTGTATTTAAGAAAATTGACACTAAAGAACGATCTGGACATATCATTCGGTATAGTGATTTAAGACTATGTTTATAATATGTGACGTAATAAGATAAGTATATTAAGTTAAATCTCAAGAATTTAAAATATAAGTGATGTAGTGGAGTAAATAAATTCTAAAATATGCACGATGTTTTATTTAACTTTCGTAAATGTTTTGAATAAAGTTCAATAGAGAAAATAAGTAAACTAATAGGTTAACCATTACAGTTTACCATAAATACATTTGTGTATGTACACTATGTTGGTTCGATTTTTCTACCTTTTGTTAATCTTAAATTTATAATACTAATATCGTCTTCGATATTTTCGCATATCTGTTCATTATAAAGTATAAATACCAATGAACGCGGCGTCCTTTCTTAAAAAATAGTAAAAAATTACTAAGAAAATAAAAGACGCAAGAAAACAAGGATAGAAAGGTAATTCTGTCAATCTAGCTTCCTCAAAAACAGGATATTATCTAGGTATAATTATAACTGTAACACGTTTACATAAAATTATTTTCTTCAGATTAGTAAATAAATGTTGATTTACTACATTTCTCATCGAACCTATATAAAATTAACGAATCCAGCAAACAATGTACGATATTTGATAGCACCTAAAATAATTAGTGCAGCCATTTAGTAACACACACACAATTAAGAAAATATATCAGTACTTTGCCGTATACCTGGACCTAGCGATTAGGGTTATCATTTGATTTTTTTTATTGACATATAAATTTCTGGCCGATTTTGGTACCCAATGAACTTCATTATTATACTAATATTACCTAAATATATTCCAAATTTCATTTAAATTGGAGCACTAGTTCGAGAGTTGCCACGGAACATATATAACTAAAATGTGTTTGCTCGCTCCGTTAATAACGTTCGAACATTGTATCCGAATTTATCCAAAACAAAAGCATGCGAGTACTCACCAGCCGTTGACGACGCCTTCCACGTTAAGCATGGGGACGATCTTGAACACGTATTTGGAGCGGATCGCCGCGGCGTTCGGCGAGTCACTCAGCAAACACCTTAGCGTTCCGTCCATCACCCAGGACGCGTTGCTCTCTCCCGGATGTACCCTCGCCGATAGGAATATTACTTCACGGTCCTGTAACAATACATTTATTTGGTTTTAAATCAATAAAGAGTCAAGACACGGTGCTAATAACGTGAGTGGTAAACGCTATGTCAAAAAAACTCTAGCCTAGAATAACCCATTTGAGAATACACCTTTGCAGCTATATGCAGGCACATATGTATCTACGCTGTTAGTCATATAGTAACCTTGCTCGATTCTGAATGAATAAATTCAGATTCAGTCAGTATAAGTTGAAAGGAAACAGGCGTTAAATTTGAATGCTTATGTATATTTCTTCCTCTCATCGGGCGAGCTTCTCCAGTGAGTTTCATCCATTCCTTTTCCATCATATGCTAGAGCCAGAGAGGCCAGAAATTTACATGTTACTAAAAAAAACAAATGATAACCCTAATCGCTAGGTCCAAGTGTACGGCAAAGTACTGGTATATTTTCTTAATTGTGTGTGTGTGTGTGAGTTACTAAATGGCTGCATTAATTATTTTAAGTGCTATCAAATATCGAATTATAAAATTAATTCTTATATTTTGGCATTTGTTATTATTATGCTTAGCACTTCAATAACAGAAAGCTCGTAGGCCTGAATACATGCTCAAAACGTCTTTTTCCACTTTTCTGTACTGAGATTGTTGACGGTTATCATTACGTTCACACATCATCATGAGGGACGTTTGCACGCTTGCTTCATCTTGCATAAAAATTCAGACACTATAATTAACAGTCTCTACCTAAAAACTATTTGTAAATAATATAAGACCACCATCACATCTATCTCTGGTGCATAGTAGTTAATTTATAAGTTTTGAGACGGTTCTCACCTATGGCACCGAATATATATACATACATCACTCATGTACGTGTAGATATCGATGTTTTTATTATTGGAAAGAATTGTTTAAACCATTCAGAATATGAATAATACATTCTTAGGCCTAAACTTAATAAAATCTTTTTGCAACGAAAATAACACTCAATAAGGTGTATTACTACTAAACTATCACTAAATCACCAATTTACGCTGAACCCCACAATTTTGCAAATGTGGAATTAAGAAATAATTAGATGATGTATTTATTTATAACAAACTTTTCATCAAGAATTCAATACTTGTTAAGCCCGCTGCAATTGTTTATTCCAAATTTTACTTTATTATTCTTTGGACGATGGAGCAATAAAATAAATATACATCATTCAAGCTGTGATAAGATCTAAACTTGACGATAAAAAACAATTGAAAAGCAACATGTCCACTTGCTAGTACTTCTCATTAATATTAACAACATTATTCAGTAGCTCTTTTCTAGATATTTTCCCTTTAGACTTACCTTTTTGTACGCGGATAAAAAGAACCACATGGACATTTAGAAGAAGGTTTATAATACAATTTGAATTAAATAATAAAATCATTTGTAATGTTTTCAGTGAACATTCAGTGTTTTTATTTATGGCAAAACAGTGCTGCTATTATAGCCCAGCTATGGTTGCTCATTTTGTGATGTTGTTCAAAATGACAATAAGCATCTTAAATTAAAATAAAGCGACCGGAGCCTGCTTTGTTAATACCAAGCTGTTCTTCGCCTCAATCAATTTCTAGATGACAGAGCTTATTTTAGTGAGTGTCCGTAGGGTAAAAGTGCAATTTATTTATTTTTTTTTTTTGTCATGTTACTTAATTTTATATTTACCACAAATAACATGGTCAGCAAAACATTGTGGAACAACTACCGTCAGTCAGCTAAAAAGGATATCTTAGCCCCCTGTTCCACAGTTCAATTGATTGTAATATGTGTGCTACAACGACATATTAAATTGACAAAAATTCAGTTTCAGTTAACTCAGAGCATTTTGATCAGGCCTTTGGTTATAACATTATAGCTTGGTAAGCTCGTTAGCTCCACTTCCAAATTTTGCAAGGATCGGGGACTTTAACTATTCCTTCAATTAAAGCTAATCTCAACATGCTTGTCACTTTGAAGATAAATGTAAGGTTAAAAACATGGTACATAACCGATACTGATTTGAAAATATTAAAAAGTTTTTATAAACATAAAACATAATTTACATATATGGCACAAGCTAATACAGGATGACTGGTGAGTAACTTTCAATACTCGAGAAGGTTATAATTGGTGATCATATATTAAGAATAAAAGTAATAATACAAATAAATATTAATTGACCACTGAGTAAACTTAACCGAAAGTTAAATAATTAATTAAGGAACGCATAGACGTCCTATAGGACACGGCGCGGGCGGCCACCAGCTTCAGGTCGATGAACTATGCCAGTCGCCACATTTTCAGGTTTTGCAGCTGCTGATCGGCATCGTATCCACGCTTCGTTTACTTATTAGAAAATTAAGTCACAAATTCATCAAAAAATAGTCAACAACGTCGAGTTTTTCGAATTGTTGAAGAGCAAGAGCTTGGCTCTTTCCGTTCGGCTTGATACCTTGGCTCTGTGAAGGGACGTTGCGTCTTTTTGTGTCCTTTACCGTATTTATCACGGGGAGTGTTCCCAGGAACTGTTCGGATTAATACCTGCTGCTACTTTTGCTCATCGTACTACGCGACAAACAATTCAACACCATAGACACCACTTTGATGATTGGCAGTCCACAAACGTACGATTTCGACGAATTTTTTTGCCATGCATGACTTTTCTGTGGAATGAATTGTCACCAGCGGTATTTTCGGACCGATACGAGTTAGGGACCTTCAAAAAGCGAGAGTACTCTTGTCTACAATGCTGGCAGCGCTCGTGTAACTCCTTTGATGTTGCGGGAGTCCATGGGCGGCGCTGATCACTTAACATCAGGTGAGCCATCTGCTCGTTTGCCTTCTTCTTCATAAAAAAACTATGCCTCTTATTTTATTACTTATTTATTACATAATTATGATGACAACCGAGTATTTAAATGTCGTTAGTGACTTACCTGTTATCCTGTCTAATTTTACGCGGAAACGTGTTAGGTATATTGGCAAATATATATGCAATGTAATCCTTGTCCTGTATTTATGTCACAGTGGTAAATATGTAAATTTCGATATATTTTTTTTGTAGAGAGAGGGCGGCGAACGAGCAAGCGGCTCACCTGATGGTAAGTGATTATCACCGCCCATGGACTCCCGCCACACCAGAAGAGTTGCAAGAGCGTTGCCGGCCTTTGAAGGTCTTCTCTTCTTTATCTCTTCTTGAAGGTCCTTAAGTCGTATCAGTCCGGAAATACCGCTGGCGACAGTTGATTCCACAAAGGTGTCGAGCGTGGCAGAAAATGACGGCGAAATCTCACAGTAGTGGACTACCAACCATCAAGGTGGTAGCGATGGTACTTGGTGGTATATCGCGTTGTACGTTATACAAACATAGCAGCAGGTATTATTCCGAACTATTCCTCAGAACACTCCCCGTGGTACATTCGATAGAAAACGCTGAGTAAAGCAACATCCCTCCACAGGGCCAGGGAATCTAGCTGATCGGGTCTGGGTCATCGACGATTCGAATAGCTCGACTTTGGATGCGGTCAAATGGAAGAAGCTCGTAAAGAGGTGGCCCAGCCCAGAGATCAGAACAGTATTCCATATGTGGCCAAACTTGCGCTTTGTAAAGTTGCATGTGGTGACTCGGCTGCAATATTGTATTGTATGAAGTATTGTCTCGCTTTGCTGAGAACGCCAAGTTTTCTAGACGCCAACTTGGCTTTATCTTCCAAGTGATCACGGAACTGTACGTGGCTCGATATGTCGACGCCAAGTAACCCGATCGAAGCTGTGGCAACCAGGAAAATGTTCTTAAAGTGAGGAGACATGACAAAGAGTTTCTTTTAGCGGTGAACGCGCAAACTTGTGTCTTCTGGGGGTTGAATTGGATTAGATTTATTCGACCCCAATCTGAGATTTTGCTAAGTAAAATCTCGATTTCGGATACAAGTTTGTTCAGACACTCGTCGACGCGGTTCTGTTCTGAGAAATATTTGCCCGGCTGATATAAAAGGTGTCTACAGTACTGTCATCTGTATAACAATGAATGTTGCAAATATGCAACAAATCATTGATATGCAGAAGGAACAGTGTGGAGATAGCACGCAGCCTTGTGGGATACCAGCGTTCACAGTCTTTGCGTCAGAGCATGCACCATCGACAACGACCTTGATGCTCCGATCTGCAACGAAGCTGGTTTTCCAGTCGCATAATTTCTCACGTAGTCTGTAAGGTGTGATCTTGGAAAGAAGTGCTTTGTGCCATACCCGATCGAAGGCCTTTGCTACGTCCAAGCTAACCGCCAATGCCTCCCCTTGCTCTCAACTGCTTCCGCCCATCGATGGGTCAGGTACACAAGTAGATCACGGGCTGATCAATTTATGCGGAAACCGTATTATTGTTCCTTGATCAGCTGGTGATCCTCTAGGTACTTGCTTGAGGAGTTGGGTGTTGATAATCGACTTTATAATGTTTGAGAACTAGGAGGTAAATATATTTATTGATCCGTCAATTTTAAATATTTTAAGGTATTCATTTTACAGAATAAATAAGATTAAATACGGTGAATTCCAATACTTAACTAACAATTTTATATAGTGTTTTGAAATCATGGAACTCAAAAGAAGTCGGCGTTCAAAGGAATTTTGGACATAATTATCGAAGAAAATTAAATTTTTTGCACAAGACATTATAGACGATAAAGCTTTGTCAATTACTGCAATAAAAGACAACGATTAAACCTTTATACAAGCTAAGTGTCGAGTATCATTATAGTCTTATATTCTTACAGTTTTGTTTTTATTTGGTTTAGTTTTATAGCAGATATTAAGCTTCTCCATTTTTCGTATAGAAGGTAAGGTTTAAATGTAAAAGAAAGAGAAAAGTAAAGCAGTACTTAAATTTTATAAATAAATAACATCAATAATACCACCTCGATGAATCCACTACAGTACGTTTTCATCGTCATTTTCTGCCACGCACGTCACCCCTGTGGAACCAATTGTCGCAAGGGGTATTTCCAGATCGACACGACTTAGGGACCTTCAAGAAAGAGCATATTCCTATATTAAAGACTGATAACGTTCGTGTAACTCCTCCGGTGTTGCGGGTGTCCATGTGCGGCGGCGAAACTTACCAAAAGGTGAGCCACTTGCTATTTTGCCTCCCTCTCTAAAAAAACTTAGTAAACTAAAGCAATTGCCCTATAGTTAGACGAAAACAAACGATCTTTAATCTAGTTTTAAGGTGACAAATTACACAATGTATTTGCCTTGTTACTATAAAAAACAACTTGCCTTTTAGTAGCAAATAATATACAATACAAATAATATAAAAAGTTATATATTATTTTTCTAAAAATATTTGAAATATCGATATTTGTTAAAAAAACTAGTTTTAACTAAATAATAAAAAGAAGCCTTCGCCACATAAATTAAATATTGTGTGTCAGAACATACAAGTCCCCGGTGGTAAAGAACCTGAAGTGGAAAACAAATTAAAACATTTGATATCCATTAGATCTTCTTAACAGAGCCATAGTTGAATGAACATTTCAAGGCTATTGATATTGTAAACTTCAAATTTGTTCATAAAATGAACGCCTCTCACGGTGGCTATCTTGTGTTTACAAACACCAGAGAAATGAAAAGATGTAATTTGTAAAAGTCGACAGGATATAGTGGTACTCTTTACCAAAGTTCTATAAATATATATTCTAGTAAGTCTGTACCGCTCCGGGTGATTTTGATGTGTTTGGAATGGGGAGGGGGGGGGGGGCAAATTTGAAAAGTGGGCGAATGTGAAAAGAAGAGGACGACGATCTTTATAAAATTGTGTTTTATCTTACAGTCAATATATATTTTTGTGCTTGATATAATTCCTTATAAAAATTTATTTCAAATCAATTCTTCAAATACTTAAAGAGTTTTCTTGCTTACCAGTTAATTAATTTAGAAAAAGTGTGTTTTAAATATTTTATACATACATTTTTATGATTTCCACTTTTCTCTTCATACATATTTTAAGTCACTATAAAATGTCAGGTTATCACTTAATTTTATTTTTTTATAGAGAGAGTGAGGCCAACGAGCAAGCAGTTTACCTGATGGAAAGTGGTCATCGCCGCCCGTGGACTCCCGCTACACCAGAAGAGTTGCAAGAGCGTTGCCTAACTCATATCGGTCCAGAAATACCGATTCCACAAAGGCGTCGTGCGTGGCAGAAAATGACGGCGGATTCGCACAGTAATGGACTGTCAGCCATTAAGGTGGTGGCGATGGTACTAGGTGGTATGTAGCGTTGTACGCTGTACAAACTCAGCAGCAGGTATTATTGCAATCAATTCCTTAGAACACTCGACGTGGTATATGCGATAGAAAATTCTGAGAGAAGCAACATCTCTATGCAAGGTCAGGAAATCAAGCTGATCAGAAAGAACTGGGTAATCGATGATTCGAATAACTCGATGTGGGATGCGGTCAAATGAAAGAGGCTGGAAAGGGGTGAAGAAAGGGGTTCCCCAGCCCAAAGATGAAAACAGTATTCAATATTCTTCTAGACGCCAACTTGGCTTTATTTTCCCAGTGACCGCGGAACTGTACTTCACTCAATATGTCGACGCCGAGTATTCCGATCAAAGCTGTGAAGTGAAACCAGGGAAGTGTTCTTAACCTGAGGAAGCACGACAAAGTGTTTCTTTTTATTTCTACTTTTTACTTCTTTTTATTTAAACTTCTATTTACTAAACAAGAAAAGTCTAATTATCCGCGGTTTGTTTCACAAAATAAGTACGGTGAAACATAATTACGCAATATCCGCGATAAAGAACAATAATTACAAATTGATAGTAGATGTCATTTAACTTTAAGAACTGGTTTTTAAAAACCTAAACTGAGTAGAGCTTTTTTTTATACGTTGACGTCAATCAAAAAGGTGTATTTATGTAAAAGATCCATTATTATATATTTATATAAAATAATGGGTGAAAAGCCCTTAAGCAATCTTATGAAAATTATATCACAATAGATATTTATTAAATCACTGATCTACTTCAATGGAAATACTTCCATGAGGCTATTGTTATGGTATAAAAAGCACAAAATTAAATTCTTTTGTGTCTGACTTCTTGGCAATAAATTGTTGCAATAATCTTTATCATAAATATGGAATTTCTACTAAATCCATCACAAAAGAGGAAATGCAAGGATGGGTGTCGATTTGATGATATATTTACACTTTAAAATTTAAAAAAAAACATAACTATAGAAATCTTCGCTCCACATATAATCGCCTTCTCAGATGTCCTTCTCTTCTGACTTCATACATTCTTCTTTCTTCATCCAATCTGTTATCCTGTGGAATGCGCTACCTCTCAAGATCAGGATGG
>JAOCPS010000012.1:1079659-1091941 GCA_025505425.1 Graphium colonna
ATAATTTACGTTTTTTTATACGTGAAAATTTATATTAATTTTAACTACCTACGTATAAAGTTTGCGTAAACATTCGAAATAAACTAAAATTTTTAAATTACTGGTTTATAACACTTATTTTGCGAACTGGTATACCTTATAGTTATTGTTGAAGAAAATAAAACAATCAAATAGCTCATGTGTTTTATTGGTAGCCTAAAAGAAAACATGTAACACTTTACATTAAAAGCACAAGCATAATAATTATCACTTGTAACCATCAGTCAATAGATTAGAAAAATTTTAAAGGCTTAGAAGGAAGGTATCGATTGAATTTAGTAGTAACAGTGGATAATACATGATAAGAGGAAGGCGTAACCAGTGGGACATCGACACAGCCCCGGAGAACATTAAATTCACTCCACATTGGATTCCACCTCATACTTTCGTAATATTGATTTTGGTCCCATATTAAGTCCAGCTACGCCTTGAATGATAAGTGCTAGTATGGTAAATATAGTAAGAATTCTTAATTGTAAGGTAAAAGAGAAATTGTTGACTAGATATTTAGTTCCTATACAATAAATTTAAAAGCAACCGCTGAAAGTTGACTTAAAACTAATATATTCGTAATACATGGGGATTTCGTCATAAACAATTAAAATACTTAGTAATGACTAGGAGGTAAGAATTTAACTTTGAACACAGATTAACAACCCTGCAGAATGTACATAAAAATATACAGTATAATCAAAGTGAAAAATATTACACAATGCTCAAATTACAACTATAGAATTAGGTACGTGAGACGTAATACTGTGAACAAACGAAATTTTATCTCTGTGTTCTTTTATTAATAATGTATTTTAGAAATATATTTCCTCATTTACTTAACGCAGTAAGATAAAATTTTCATGTTTAATTTAATTATAACTGTAATTTGTAAGAATATGTTATTTATTATATTTTTATATATCTAATATATTTAATAATTTATTTTTGGATATATCGTATAATTAACAATAAATAAAAAAAAATCGACACGTTTACGTAACAAATACATATTTAAAATGTAGTAGTTTATTTTAATCTGATAGACAGTATTTAATATGAGAACCAATATTTAATTCTATTGAAATTTTGAAAAATTAATAATAAACTAATGTATAATTTGCTTAATAAGTAAGTATATATGTTTATACTAATGGTGCTAGGGAAGGTTAAAAAGAGTGTATAAAAAGTTAATACAAAATTATTAAATAGATTTAACAACAACATACAAAAGCTACTTCGCGATCATAATATACACTACAATAATTTTACTTAACTGGTAGTTATCACCAAGATGTGATATAACTCACAAACAATAATTTCGGTTTACTTAAATAAACAATCGGATATTTTACTTAACAGGCAATCTGCACAATTATTAAAATTTGTACATTCATGAATATTTAAAAGGCAATAATTCGGTATGTCTAGTGTTGTTTGCAAAACTTTGGCAATTTAGATGTTTTTTTTAATGTGCGTTTCATTACATACTTTTCAAAAGATAAAGTATAAACTATTTCATAACATTATATGGTCGATAAATTTAAAGAGAATGTCAGAATGATAAACTATCCAATTATAATTTTCACTCGAAAATTGTTCTCCAACATTTATAAATGAGCGCGTGCTCAACGACTATTGTCGAAAGCCCTCGTGACATTATGCATAAAGGGGGAAATAAAAACGCGACGAAACCATTATGAACTCAAATTAACACGCATAGCGTGATTCAAAAATTAACAAGGTGTAATTTTTGCCTTGCGTTTAAATATTTTAAATAAATCATATTACGAAAAAGGTTCCGTAATTGAATAATAATAAAGATGGACGACTTATAGTGAATATAGATATTTTTTTCAATACTAGACATACTTAGATTTTGAGTACAAAATAACAAGGGACTACCAATTTTCTGATAAATAACATGAAGGAAAGCACTTGTCACATTTACGATGAACATCTTAACTATAAATGTAATATTTTAATAATAAATCTATAGATGCAGAAAGAAATTAAAACAATTTCTTACAAACAAATAAGCAATACATTATAAATGCACATTGTAAAAGTTAATAACAATTTACTGCAAAATTTTCATCTTAACCATTTATAATCTCAATAATTCTATTCAATATATTTATATTGATTAATGAAATGTAAGTGAAATATTCATTCAACATATCTATGTAGGAATTTGTTTTATATATTTTATGTAATATCTCATGTAAAATATAAAGCCATATATATATATTTACTCCTACATAGAAACTTGGAACAGTTCCAAATTCCTACATCCTTTTCTGTGGTTTGTTCTATTTTGTGCAAAACAATTATTGAATGTTATGTGAGAGAATATATAAAATTAGTAACAGTGCTTGTTATATTTTAAATTGGTTTTTCTTAGAAGATTGAAAATTGATACCTAAGTATGACAAAGTATATATTAATTATTATTATTATCTCATAAGTATTTTTATTGGAGAACAAACTTTAAAAACTTTACAAGTATTTTTGTTTAAAATACATGCTTAAAACATTACAAAAATCATTAAACAATTATTCTTCATATTTCATTAATAAATTTTAATAAGGAACTAAAGATTATTAAAACATAATCAACAATGTGATATAACATAATCAGGTAAAACAATTGGTCTATCTAAAGCTTTAACATGTATACTACTTCTCAATTTTATAAAACCGTTGTACAAAATCTATTAGATTGAAGACTTGACCTGGTCCGGAGCCTTGATCCATGTTTATATATTCATCCAAGTTGTGGGTTGATACTGCAAATAATGATAAAAAATACAAAATGGAAGTTAAACTAATGTTTCCTTTTATAATAAATAGGAAACCTATATATATAAAGAAACCTAGTAGACATTGTTTTCAAGCTTTCTCCACATATGGTTAAAACTAGTACCATCAATTCATCATAAAATCAGAGTTCTGTAATAAACACATGTACACAAAAATTATATATTAATAAAACATAGGTAACATAAAACATAAAACCTATTTAGGTTTATAGTGTAATGTCATGTAATGCAGGTTTAAAATGATCTGTATGATAAATGATATCCAAATCCATACAAACATTTATATTATTGATTCAATAAATAGTTGTGATTATATAGCAAAAACCAAATTACTGGTAATTTTGCCAAAAAAAAAAGAAACAGAGTTCATAAATTCATTAAACATTAATGTAACTGAAATGCAAACATTAACATGTCACCCTCCTTCATGGAGCTCCTAATGTATTAATGATGTGCAACTAACCTAACCCAAACAATCTGAAGTATATAAATTGAGTCATTTTGTAGCAAATGCAAAAATACTGGTAAGAAGTGGAACATTAACATGTAAAGATTGACTGCAGTGGAATTAAAATGTAGGTACCGAATCAATTGTATGATATTTTAAGAATTTTAATTACATACCGCTTGTACAAATGGCGGGATAAGGTGGTGGAGGTTTGATCCATGAACCATCAGGCCTCTTCATGTGGCGACGATCAGAAGCAAAGTGTTGCAGAAAATTCTTTGCAGAAACCACACGAAAGAATCTAGCAAAAATAAATAAATTCATAATTCATTATTTTTTATAGAATATATATGAATCACTTGTTTTTACTTTTTACGTAAATGATAATCACACAAACAATATTAAATATAGCAGACATAGGAAAAGCAAAATAATGAGCAATAGTTAAGAGTTTAAGAGATACACAATGCTCATACAAATTATGTTGAATTTAAGCTTTATTTATATTAAAATGACATTATATGGGTCTAAATATATTGGAGCATTATATGAACCAATTTGTAAAAAAAATAAATAGTTTGTTCCAATTTCATATTCTAGCATTCAATCTTAAAAGCAATACAACATTCATAACTTTCAAATTAAATATAAATACAAGATAAAATTTAATTTAATCTTAACAATAAAAAAGGTACAAACCTGTGAAAGTCTGATTTTAGTACTTGATCTGTACGGAATGTTTCAGTTACATATTTATGGAAAAAAGTTGGAAATGGAAGTTCAGAATCCAAATCATAGACAAGGCATGTCTTAGAATCCCATGAATATAAAAATATTACATGGTAATCCTGAAAGTAAAATTTAATATTTAGATTTATATATTTTAAAAATCATACATATACACTTTCAAAAAATTATTAAGGTTCCGAGATATTGATGAAATAGTTGACACTGAAAACATGTATACCCTAGGCACATTTAAATTACTTTTGTTTATGCAAACATTGTTTATTAACTCATAATTGTATTAAAATACTGTTTGTCATATAAATGTAAAGATCACTATTTTGAAGAATTAAACAAAATTTTCAATGCTTTGCAAATTCATATCAAGGAGAAATATTTTTTAATTTCCTGTTCCTAATAGTAGGGAAACATAAATATATTTTATTTATGCCAATTCTTTTCAACAACAAAAATATTGTTATACAACAAAAATGCATAAGTTTTTCAAAGATATAATTGTTTATTTTTTCATACAGGTTGTTCATAACCATGATAAATTTAATCACAGGTTAAACATTTGTTCCAATAAGCCTGTGTAAAACTTGGACTTGCATTTCTATGACAAACTCTATTGAAGATATTTAACATATTAGGCATTACTTAACAAAATATTACATTTCTTTATAATTTACTGTAATAATGACAAATACACACCCATATTACTAGACGGTCCTCTTCACGCCCTGCCCTTTGTTTCCACAACGGTACGGTACGGCAGGGGTTCGATATAAACACGATATAGCACCTATCTAATTCTCCAGGAACTCTTATTGATACGTCTTGACAAAGCTTCCACACATTCTCCTCGCTAAAGAAATAAAAATTAAAACCGAAATAAGTTCAAAGAAAAAATTGCTCTAGATTACAAGGATGTGTTAGGTGGAACAACTTAAACAATACTTGCCAATAACAAGACACGTAAGAACATTCTGCCTGTTTAGGAAATAGTGGCTTAAGCGTTTTGTCGTTCTTTTTGTTACTTTCATTATTACTTAAATGCATTTGAGTATTGACCGACATTTTGACAGTTTACTTTGGTTGAAAATTAAAAAGCGCTAGCACATATTGTTTTATTACAGATTCGTCAGATAATGTCGATTCAATATCAGAGCAGTAGACTGCAGACCTTAGGGATGTGACTTGAAATATGTTGTCATTCGAGTGTAGTGCGAGGAAATAATTTTCATTCGAGTCGAATTGCATTAGAATTACGGATTATCTCGGTGTATGTAGGACCTAGACAACTAAACATACCATGTTACCTTGGTGCATAAATAAATGGTAAATGTTTTCATTTGGTTAATAATTACTTTTCAGTGTACATATATAACAATACTCTAAGTAAATTAATCGAAACTCTTAAATCGAATCATAATTTACACTGGAATCGGGGAAACTGACTCGAATATCTTAACAACAATAGTAACAAAATCGTAGTAACGTCGCATTAGTAGCATTCCTGTATTGGACTACTACTAGACTGTAATGTTATTAAAATTGTAATTGTCCATCCCTATGACGAGACAACGCTTGCGATCGCGAAACACAAAGAGCGTCTTAAGACACAGATCAAGCCGCGCTCGCCATCGAGTGCGGCGTAACACTTATACTAGACACCGCCGCGTTGCGGGTAGGTTCTCCCCTGAGAACGGCGTTGCTGTTGGAGTTTATTCCGGCACCGCTTCTTCTCCCAGCAATAACTTATCCCGAAGCGGTAGCAATGTTAGTTGTAGCTATTCCCGTAGGCTGATAGAAGCAACCGATCGAACCGAGGTTCGGCCCTCTCGGGAGCCCTCGAGTCGGAATGCTAACCGCGAATTAAGCGCCCGTCCAAGCCAAGATTCTCTCTTGGGAACCCTTGAATCTGAGCACTACATGGAGCGTCTACCGAAGCGACCTAAATGCTTAGCGGCCTCTCAATCCGGTGATACACGCAGAGTGACGGCCCGAGCCAAGGTTTCCTCTGAGAGTCCTCGAGCTAGTCACTCTTAAACGAGGTTTATACCAGGCGCCCTAAGCGCCGGCCACCTCAAGTCCGTCGGATCTGCAGAGGTCCTGGCCAGCAGTGATAATGCCCGCGCCAAAAAAAAAGGTGGTCACTGAAGAATTGTTAAGTCAATCTATCGATGATTTTTTATGGCCGAATAGGAGTCAAGGACACACTTGAAATAATTTTTATGAATTATTGTTTCACACAAAAGTCAAATTGGAGTAACTATAAAAAAGGTATATAAAATATGTACATAATAATTTAGTTAAGAATGCAATTTTTAAAAGTTTGTATCGTAAAATGAGGTGAATAGAAATCTCGGGCTAAAAAGAAAAAATCGGGAATTATTTCGTATGTAATGCTCAGATTTGGTTTTTTAAAATCGGAAATCTTGTATCTTTAATGGTATCATTTATCAAGTGATAAATATACCTCATTCTATTAAAAACATATTTTGTAAGCTGAGGTGCAAAAACAATAACATTATCGCTTCAAAAACTATGTTTGTATTCATTTAATAGTGATTTTTTTTATGTATATTGAGCTATTTTCACATGAAAATAATTTATCTTGATATCAGAATATTTAAAATTTATCTTGTATTTAGGTGGATTAACAAATTCATTATAAACGGGATGTATAGTCTCAGTAGAGGGGTCAATAGAAGCCGAGTAAGAGGTTAATAGAAACAGGAATACGGTGAAAAGAAATGCGTGAGTGTGAATAGAAACAGTGTGGGGTGAATAGATTTTAATGGTCTAGTGTTTTTTTTTTCAAAACTGATTATCTCAATTTATTAGCTAATTAATAAAAATTAAAGGCGAGATTACGTAAATTATGCTACTTAATACGGATTGACCAAGCAAATTTTCCTTTTTTATAGATTTCAGCAACCATCATGACACGAATTTACAAACCTCAACTGGATAAGAAAAAGTACTAGAATTACGATCCAGATTTATTCAAAGCACTACTTGAATTAGTTATCGCGCCAAATACAAGTTTTAGTCAAATATCCAAAAAAATAATAATATACACAAATCAGTTATATAGTCGACAGAAGATGAAACCACATGATGGTTGGACAGTATTAGGAACAGAAGCAGGGGAATATATTAGTGAAAATATTGTGGCGTATCTACATTAGTATTGTATAGACTTGGCCACATCATACTTTGGCCGCGATGTTTATTTCGACGCAAGTAGTCATTTAAGATAAGAGGAATTGCTGTGCCAACCAACCGACACGGAGTCTGAACATTCGCTCATAGAGACTCATACAGTAAACATGTAAGAAAAAAAACTTGTCTCTTATTTTACCGTACCTTCTGATAAATACATTAAAATACCACAATATATACTACATATGGTAGAGTGGTGACATAAATAATCAATATACGGTAAAATATAAACAGGTGTGCCGCCTGGTGTTATCCAGTAGATTCTATAAATTTAAGATATATAGTAAGGATGTACTTGGATAAATTAGAAATAATTGAAATAAAATTTAAAATAACATGCCATGCCCCGTTTTGGTGCAAGATTTTCCGAAACGACAAAGTAATAATATTTCTAAGAGGATTTCTGAAAATATAAAAAGAGGTAGAGCTAAAGTATCATCAGAAAATGTAGAGAGCATTATATAAAATAATTATATTTCAATTAAAGATGGATTATTTCAGAGGTTTAAACATTGATATAACGTTATTTTGTTTTTAAGCCCTTTATTTTAATACACAATGAGATTTTTTTTCTTTTTGCATAATAACTATATAAAAGAAGGAACCTATGTCTGACGTCTTTTTTTTGTCGCGGGCATCATCACTACCACATACCACACACCAGCGCTTATGGCGCCTGGTCTAAACCTCGTTTAAGAGTGACTATGTCGAAGGCTCCCAGAGAAAATCTCGGCGCGGGCCGTCACTCTGCGCGCCGAGCATTTAGGTCGCTTCGGTGGACGGAGTTATGTGCGGTACGAAACTGAGTTTATTATCAAGAACGACACCCAGATATTAGGACTGAACCTTGTGGCACCCCTGCAAGGACGTGACGCGGAGTCGAGCATACTCCCTCTACGCGGTAGCGGAAGGTTCAATCACTAAGGAAGTCTCGTATTATGCATACGAGACGATCAGGCACACTGAGTTTATATAACTTGTATATTAACCCGTTATGTCAGACTTTGTCGAACGCTTTCGCAACATCGAGAAAGAGCACTCCTGTATGGGAACCTACTTGGCTTTTGTATGTGCTCCGTGATGCAGTGCACTTGATGAGTGCAAACATGTTTGGCTCGAAAGCCGAATTGTTCTGGGATAGGAAGGATCTGGGATAGGGAGTGGGCTTGGATTAGTCTTTCGTATATTTTTCCGAAGGTTTTTAAGGCTAATCGGGCGATATGAAGTGGGGATAGTGGCGGGTTTGGATCGTTTGAGGAACCCTATAATCTCTACATTCTTCCACTGTGTGTGAAAGATGTCTTCGGTTATTGCCGCGTTGTATATTACGACCAATAATTGAATGATGGCAGTGGGAAGGAGTTTAGTCACCTTATTGGTGACGCCATCACATCCTGGGGCTTTACGTGGTCGTAATTTTTTAATGATATCCTCAACGTCACCGCAAGTAACTGGGGAAACGGGATCGCGTAACGGCTTGTTTGCCTTTTTTACCACTGTGTCGTCCACCTGTCAGAGGTGGTGTTGGTCGACCGGCAGTAGGCTTGGGGTACACTGAGTCTCGAGGCTGTCAGCCAAACATTTCGGCATCGTCCAGCAACGCAGGCTTGTTGCCTGGGCGATTGATCGGGGGCATGGTGGCCACTAAACCGGTTTTGAACGCATTTGGGAGGGACCAGAAAGCCTGGTGGGAAGGTCTTATGTTTCGACATCTGCTATCCCACCACTCATTTCGCAAGGCCTATATGCGTCCTTTTGTCACACGCTCTAGAGAACGTAGATACCTGACATTCGATTCGGTTGGATAACGGTCACAGGGTCGGATAGCCGCATTCTTGCGTCTCAACAAGTCTCTAGCATCGTCCGGTAAAGCCCTGCGACATCCATCACTGGAACCTGTCTCGAGCATTTTTCGACGGTCGAGTGCACGAAATTTGAGAGGGCAAGAATTGCGGAGTTCGTGCCTTGTCTAGTAGCAATAGTGGCTGGAATTGAGCTAAACTCAGACGGGAGATCTTTTTTGAACTCTGGTTTGACTTTATGCCAGCTAGTGACGGTCTTTGTTGAGGGAGTAGCAGGGGTAAAGGCCCTAGCCGAAATATAACGGAACGGTGATCCGAGTTAAGCACGTGGATTATTTTAATATCGCGTAGGGCGAGATTGAGATTTTGGAAAACTGCGATGTCAAGCACATCCGTCGTGTGACCTACAACGTATGGGAAGTGGGTATGCAAGCTAGACGCGACTACTTCAAGCGTCGGAGAGCGCATTAAGCGCGAATCCCCTATCGTTGATGCGCGTTGAATTCCAACAGGTGTACTTGCTATTGAAATCTCCTGCCAAAATAGTGGATTCTCCTTTAGATAGGAGGGCTTCGAAATCGGTGCGCAATATAGTTGCGTCTGGTCTACATGGAAGGTACACTGAAGAAATGGTCATAGGAACATGACCAGTCATGGCTACCTGACAGACCGAGGCCTTGAGATGGATTAACGCAGGCATTTCTAATGGTATGCAGTGCAGGGATCTTTATATAATAAATGAGCGTACCACCGCTCGGTGCACCAGCTCGGTCATTTCTAACTTTATTATAATTAAGGATGTTGGGATCCCTTACGGCCGGTTTCAACTTTGTATCCTGCACTAGCAAAACATCAATTTGGTAGTCACGAAGCGATATACGGACTTCATCGCGTTAATTTGTAATGCCATCTGCGTTAAAATATGCGACGTTTAGCGATCGCGGTTTTTCGGCCCTACCTTTACACGCGATAGGGTGGTTTGTTTCTGTGCAATCGCCGTTAGCTGCTGCGAAAGCTACTGCATCTGCAGAGCAGTGATGATATGCTCATATTTGAGCAACAAGTCAAGCTGGGTGCCTATTTGCCCTGAGGCTTACCTGAATTCAAAGGCAAAGGTGCGAACCCCTGCCATATCTAGCTTTTGCGTTAGATGGTTAAGGGTTGCGAAGGGATCTGTCCCCTGCACTTGGGAATGTGTTGGCTGCTTGGGAGCCGGAATGTCGGTGGTGACTGCCCGTGCAGGCGCACGCTCGATCGGGGTTTGCTATGCGGGGCGAAGAGGCCACAGATCGACCTAATGCCCCTGACGGTGTTTAATAAATCTAAATTTACTGTAACAACCCTTGTAATTTTTTCCATTGACCTCTGTTTCATTGCTATTCACCCTCACTTTGGGGTGATTACAAATTAGGCACATTTTTTCTAGATTTTAAGAAAACCAGTATCCACTGGTTATTTACTAATTAAGAAAAAAATTAAAAGATTTCCTTTTCCGGATTACGAAAAAAATCAATAAATATCGAAGAAGTTTCAAATTGTATCTATTCTCCCCTTATCTCGTATTAATTTTTAAAGTTTTATATATAGTTATTAACTATCTATGCTTAGGAAGTGTATAGCATGACTATAGTGTCTGTGGGGCAGGTCTATTGTTTATGATAAGTAGTGCACCCAGCCAGCTGCCCAGCTGGTTACTGCTTTGTTTAAGTCAGCTCTTCTCTTTTGGTTGCTTTCAAAGTTCCTTTTCATATTGGTAACAAGGTGGGCGGTGCGTTGTCCTAGGTTTCGGCCGGATTAGCGTATCGTCCGGACTTTTTAAAACAGTATTTCGAATTACGACGTAGTTTACAGTAGTCAAGAACCTTAGCCAATATGACTCGTGAGTATATGTTTATTAACAATACAAAGAAGGAAGCATAGACCCATCTTATTTGCTTTGTTTTACATTAATATTTTCGTTGTCTTAAAAATCTAGGAAGGATTGTATTGTTTTATAATCTTAAATAAAAAAATGTGCTTTCTCGGAACATTCTAGATTCGAAGAATTGTCGTCTATGACAAGATTGACATATACAATAATGGCTGTGGAGTGACGCCTCCATTATGTAAACATTAAATGTTTTTTTGGTTGTTCTTTTGAATCGTCGTGTATTAAGTTATGCATCATATACCGTATAGTATAGATACTTTCAACTGGTATTGATAATGGGTTTACTTAGACTGTGATAAAACTTAAAGCATATATTCAAGGTTGAAAATTAGTAAGCTAAATCGTTAATGAAATGTTTGAAAACCCTATTTCAGGTGGAAATCAAAGAGATTTGGCACGCCAAAAGAATCAAAAGAAACAACAAGAGATGCAAAAGAAGAAAACAGCTAGTGAAAAAACTGGACTGTCTCTCACTGAAAGAAAACATAGGTTAGTTATTGCTAATATTATTGTTAGATTTTTTTTATAAACTTTCTTATTATCTATCCATATAGAGGCTAACCTGTACAATCGATTTGAGAGTTGAAATTTATATGTTTAATAGTTCTTATTTTTGTTAGTCTAGTCCTAAAATTTGAACTTGTGGAAGGTCATAGTTTTTGAGATAAATTTTTAAAATGTTAATTTAAATACGTGAAAACAATTTATTTCGGTTTCATATGCGAATCTCAATGTAAAAAAAATGAATTCAATAGAGAACCGTACTTATTATCAATAAGACCCATGTAAAGATTTTGTATGACATTAAACGATTTTGTGCCAAATTACAATGCAAAAGTCAGAAAATAGGTTCACTTTATTTTTACACAAAAATCTTGTGTTTTAATAAATCTGTATATGCAGTAAATTACAAATATTTCCCATACATCCCATTTGGAAATATTTCCCATATTTAATATTTACAGATTGCTATTGTGTGTAAAAAGATAGCGGCTTTTCATACAAATTACAAACTTCATATATTTTTTTCTAGAAAACCAAGTATTGTCTAGAAATTTCGCTATACACGGGTCTTATAAATTACAGTTCTCTATTGATAATTTTTTTTTTACATTGAAATTTGCTTATGCAGCCGATGTACATTCTCTCTGTCCTAACCTTAAAATTTTCCAAAAATTCATATAAAAAAATACTACGAGGATTCGCAACCCTACCTGTGCCCTTCTCTCCCCCCCCCCCCCGCGCCGAGATCGCGTGGGGGTGGTGTGGCGGGCTGCCGATTGGTTCGCTTGG
>JAOCPS010000012.1:1142761-1160672 GCA_025505425.1 Graphium colonna
CAAAAAAAATAATTACGCATTTCATTCCGCACTTTTAGCATATACGTAAAAAAATTCTTCCGCACTCAAACGGTTAAAATAAAAAAATACAAAGGAACCTTATGGCGCGTGAAAAATTGTTATTGTTCGTTATTCGTTATTGTACTTAAAATAGTAAAATTGTGTTTTTGATTTCCCTGCATTGTTTGAGAAAAGTACTATAGAATCCTTGGCCACAACTAGGCATTGATGGACTCACGTATGTGTGCCTCGGCCCACATTTGCACTTTTGTCCATCAATGCCTCAGTTGCAGTAATGTACTATAATTTATTTTATCTCTTGCGCTTCAGGGCACGTCGCGGCCGTCGCACTACCACGTGCTGTGGGACGACAACCACTTCGGGTCGGACGAGCTGCAGTGCCTCACGTACCAGCTGTGCCACACGTACGTGCGCTGCACGCGCTCCGTGTCCATCCCGGCGCCCGCCTACTACGCGCACCTGGTGGCCTTCCGCGCGCGCTACCACCTCGTGGAGAAGGAGCACGACTCGGGCGAGGGCAGCCACCAGTCCGCCTGCAGCGAGGACCGCACGCCCGGCGCCATGGCGCGCGCCATCACCGTGCACGCGGTCACCAAGAAGGTCATGTACTTTGCTTAGAACCGCCCCCACCGCCCCAACAACCACGCCCCTCGCTCTCCAAGTGACTCTGTGCAATACATCCTCTGTGACAACTTCCGCAGAAGTGCTCCTTTAAAACTTTCGCTTGTACCTCGGTGCGAACGTGCCGACTTCGCGCTTCGCTTCACCAGTCACGTCCAACACTTCAGTGCAATAGATTCGTTGCTACCTTACCAAGGTCTATGTCAACATCCATGACAGTGATGGCGCACGGCTTTCGCGCTTCGCATCCCGTGCCTCGGCAAAGTGACGCATCGGTGGAATAGATAGTCTGTGTAATCTTCCAAGGAAGTATTATATGTTTGTTGCCTTCCATAGACCCACGAAAGCTTCGTACAGAATATGGATAGTGAACAACCCTCGCCTATCACTTCGCATGCTGGGCCTCGGCAAAGTGATAGATACACCTACTTTAGCTTAACGCGTCGTGGATAAGGAACAATTTTTGTACTCCTTGGATGAACTCCGACAAAGTTATTATAGCTTTTTGATTTCAACTGATACATTACACGCTTTGTGTAGCTAATACGGCTAATATTATTGGGCTTCACCGGGATTGATATTGGCTTATGAGTACAATGAATGATGAAGTTTTAAGCTATTTGTCAAGAAAGTTTGTACTTTGGTTATTGACTTAACCCCCGCATCAAAACTTACTCAACTCGAAATTTAATCTCACAAGGGACTATGTAATTTGGTTAATGTGCCTCACGCGTATGCCACTCTCTAGAATCTGAATCATATTCAAATATCCATATTTTAAAGTAATTGGCCTAGGGAACTTTGTCCGCTATAGTTAAAGATTCTGTTTGTTTCTAACAACGCTTTGCATGATTTGTAAAGAAGGGAAATGTTTACTTTGCTTAATGAGCCTCAGGCAAAGTGATACACCCTATTACCGCTACAAAATCTCCCCCATCCCCTCCCCGTCCATGTTAATGTTCCCCACACCTCAAGTTTACAGCTCAAAGGCACGAATCGAATATCTTAAGTTACACGTAAAGACCTAGAATTTTATAAACAATTAACGACTCCTCATGAGTTCTATGTTATTTATTTAGTACTGTTTACTTCCACTGAAATTGTATGCAATAAATAAGCTCTACACTGCCTGATCACCTGTACCTTAAATCGTGTTAAGAATACGTATAGTATGTAAACGTGAAGAAAAGACAGCATTTGACTCGTTAAAGTTAGTATAATGCCTCGTGACACGGTACACATTTTAGTATCAATTTTGTTTGTTTTATATTTATGTCCAGTATTCAAATATACAGTACCGATTTTGTAGTCATTAAAATTACTAATGATTACAATCCGTAACATCAAAAAAATTGGTTATCTGTAAAGTCAGTTTACGGACAACAATTTTACGTGATAACGTCATAAGACGAACACTTAGGCCAATCGTGCCTCTTTGACGGTCCGCGCTCTCGCTTGCACACTCGGCGTAACGTGACAATGAGTCATGCTTTTTTGTAGCTTACGCCATCGATTTATAAAACGTTATCACGTCAAAAATTTGCAAAGTTTGCATCGTGCGGACCATCATACTATAGGTCATTTAGAGCCTTATTACACACGTTTAAAGTAGATCATAGTATGCCAATCGACGCCTGGAGGCAAAGGAAATGTTACGCGAAACATAACGCGCTCGCTGAACGATACTGCCAATTCCAAAGGGTTAAGCGATTTTACGACCTCAAATAGATGGTCCAATTCAAATATATGCTTTTTTGCACTCAGTAGTACATTAGTGTACCGTGTGCGTTCTATGAACAAATGTATTGGAACGAGCTGTAATAGACGATGGGTTATTTTTGGCGGAAGTTTTAAACGGTAGGCTATATGAACTATGAATAAAGACGCTTTAAAATGGTCTCGCAGTAAAAGGTACTCGATGTGTATGAAGCCAACGCCTTAATTATTTGCACATTAAGTTATTTGTCTCTACACATATAAAAAATACACGCATTAAGTCCCCAATTCTTGGTTTAAACATTAAATATTTTTGTAATAAAATTTCAGAAACATGGCAGACACTACTAAAGATACATATGACATGTTCAGATTTTTACTAATTAAATCATTTTATGTTTGATATCCACGCTGCTATTATTTGTTATGCCTGTTACATCAACACCGTCGTGGCACGCTTCATGGGGATGGAAAGATAAAGAACTTTTTTAGGGAATTAGCCGAGTTTCCAAAATTATAAGGGTGGCGTAGATTGTCTATTTTACCGATTGTACGTATAGTGATGCAGACATTTCTTTTTTTGTTCTAAATACGGCTCAACATTGGTAGATTTGTCTTCAAAAACCGCTTAAATAATTGGTCATCATTTGGTCATAAATGGTCAAGTAATAACGACATTTTGACCAATTATATGATAGTTTGTTACCATTATTTTTTTTCCTGTCCGATTCAAACATTTTGCAGTGCTATCTTTTAATATTTAATAGTCTATTTTTTTTCGAATACATTTCCCCCCCTTGAACTACCTACCTGCTGACCAAATTTTTAGGTGTTTCCGCACAAACTTCTATATAGTAGAGACTCAAACGTCAAATTTGAGGTACTAAAATTTTTTGACTGGCCTTGAAAGTGAACACTATAAATTTTATCAATTCAATAACTGACCAAATTGCTTTATTACTTGACCATTTTTGACCAATTATTTAATCTATTTTTCCAGACGAAATTCAAATTTTCCCGTGCTATCAATGTTTAGCCTCTAAACACACGGCTCCTGGTGCCTACGTTCAGACGGCATATTTACACTTATTTCACGTATACAATTTTTATGGTCACACATCGGTCATCCTTTGCGTTTTTTATTAAAACTTCAACCATCATTTTCACAATCTTATTGGTATTTTTTATAACAATGCGTCTTGTATATAATGCAACACGCACTGAAAATACAATTTATGTAAACTACGAAGTATTTTCGATAAAATGAGATCGGGATTGGTTCGGCAAAAATATTTTTCGAACACGAAATTTATACGAGTAATACAATGTCATATATCGATGCAATAACCCCTATAATTGTAATAAACTTTGCTAAATATTCCGTTTTACTGTTCTTTTTGGTATGAACATAGCCTCAAGGTGCATATTTTTTTTTTGTGTACATACTTTTCTTCCCATGAAGTGTGCCGTATTAAACGTCTATATAAATAAATATTTTAGCATAATTGTAGTTATCATATAAGCAATATTTTAAATTCTAGTGTTCTCTGTAGCTATGAAAGCAGCTTTCTCTTGTCATGGCAGAAATGTTTTTCTCTGTGATATTGTACCGCCCACGGAATAATCATGACTTTTGGTAGTTACTGTCTGTATGTCTATACCAAGGAGATCTTGAAATATTTATTTTCAGTCATAACAGCGTTGAATAGTGTTGCCATAACTACTTTTCGAGGTTCTTTTAAGTGAAAACTCCAACCATTTTCCATTTTTCTGTAGAGTAGATGAAGCTAAACCGTCATGCAAGAATCTATGAGCAATATTCGTTTGCCATAACGAAAATTTTTATTAATGTTTAATTAAGTCAAAGAAATGACCAGTTACTATGAATACATACATATGTATGTCTTTTGTTTTATCTGTATACTTGTCTTATTTCGCGCTAAAGGCATTTTAATATTGCATACTGTACCAAGTTGCATCGAGTTACTTTTTTTTAGAAACGGGAATTTATTAACTCCTATAGAAGTTCTTTTTGTAAAGAAAATTCATATTTGATAAAATCATAAAATCGATTTATCAAAAATAGTTTCTATGACATTCTATATCTCTATGACAGATTGTGTAAACGTCATGTAGGTAAAGTAATCTTTTTTTTATATTTTAGAAATAGAACAATTTCTTTATCCACAATAAGCGAGCAGTTAATTTAAAATATTTTTTTTTTTATTTTTGTTTCACTAATGACGTAATTGTTTTGATTATAGTGTGTTTTAATTTTCATATATAATTTCAAATGTACGATTAAATCTTAATTAATTATTATTATGTTCATTATATGCAACACAATGACTCACCTCGACTTATTTTACACTTCGGATAATCGATCTTCATATCTCTGACCGTAAATGATTCAAACATATCAGTAAAGGTACAAAATAAATTTTATTTTATTTTCAAATTGATTTACAACAATTATATAATGCAAAGAAAAGTGAGAGAACAGTCATATAACTAGTACTATTTGTTGTTTAATTTTAATTACTAAATTACATGATTTTTTTTATTTATCCTATATGTTTTGGTTTTGTGATATGTCCAGATTTTAATGAATATTTCTAATCACAGTTTAATCAAAAAGAAATTACAATGAAAAATTAATATCTTACAATAAAGATGATATGAAATACATAATATGGGTAGTTAAAATGATGCGTTTCAAATGAATTCACATCATTTATGCTAGCAAACTATAATCAATGATATGATCGTTTTCAAAATAAATTCGACTCGCAAATATTTTTATCACAAAAAACATATAAATATGATTAATTTCTTGAATGTCATATTTTCGCTCCTTTTTAACGATCTTATACTCGTTATCGCAATGTATGAATACAATCGTAATATACCAAAGAAATAACACAGCACAGTTGTGTTCTTTTATATTTCAAGCAACACTATACAATGCTGTATAAATTTCAAATGAATTTTAACTGTGTATTGATTGCATCTTTTTTAAATTGACGAAACGATTTGTGTTTGATTTGTGGAAGCCATGTTTGTGTGGCTTTAAAGAATGAATTTGAATATATGGCATATAATCTGGCAAAACGTTGCGTGTGTATGTCAATATGTATCATTAAGAAAAATGAGTAAATTTCGTGTTACGGCTTCTTTGACTTTTATCTTAAAATGGTGTAAAAGATAACTATTTTTAAAAGTTTAATGTCGCTAAATCCTCAATATAACGTTAAGAATATTGTGGTGGGACACATATTAATGAAAGCTTACTAAAGTGCAAATTACTTAATGTTACTAATTTAATAGTAATAGCGTCACTTAATTTTTAGCCGTATTAATAATTGAACATGGTCTCTATAACGGATTAATCATATAAAGTGGCTTTAGAGTTATAATAATTAAAATAAAGTATAATAGTGCGAGTGGAAAATAGCGTAAGTGTATCGTTTGTTAACGTCTATTGCGAAGAAAACTTCGTGTTTAGATAACTTTGAACAAAAGTTTGATCGGTCAATACAAATGTGCGAAGAAGCTTTCAATAGCCCGATTCATTATTCTATAGAGAAATTGATTCATCTTTCACGACGATTATTCTGTAACATTATTATGGTGAAATGAATTAACATATAGCACTTGTATACATCAGTCTTTAAGCTCATTCATAAACACATTGCCAACTAGATAATCTTCTCCTATATTAGGATTTGCCTTAAATGATTTCAGCAAATTAAGTGTCACAAAATAAAATGATAAAAAAACATTTACTTTAACATAACGATATATACGATTGTAGTGTTATATTTTATGTGGCACGTTTTTTTTTTTCCTTTTGACATAAATGTGCGAGGACTCTGCATCGCTGTATATTTAAGCTAAATATTGGACGAAGTTATCTTTAACACTTAAATAATATAACTTTGCTAAAGTATTTCTATTCCCTTTTCACCATAAAGAACCCAAGCAAGTATGCTATACTAGTTATCCACGATATAAAATTGAATGTTACATACTAAAATTGATATACACATTTACATATAATAATAAATTGCCATTGCAATAAATAAACAGGTCCCCATAAATTGTTTTTATTAATGCGTAGTTGTCGAACGCAATAAAACATAGCTTTGAATTATTTTATTTCTTTGTTGTCTCGTATTTGGTAAGAGGTGTAGCGTAGCTTTTAATATTAGGAATGTTCTCTTTTTTTTAATTTTACTTTTTATGTTTGCTAATTTGTGACGCTTCATCGAGCAATATATCTGTTACGGGCCCTGTGAATAATTGTGACAGTATTCAAAAAAGAGTGATATATGAATGAATTTTATTTATATATTTGACAATCATATAAAATTGTCCCTTATGACGTTATAATATGCAAATAGTAGTCAATTAGTTTTAGTCATCATGCAAACACTACATAGATAGTAAAGTATATTCTTAATCCCTCTCAAAACTAGCATGCACTTGATTTCATATAGCAGCCTTTTTGTAACTTAATGATCAATCCATTAATCACTAGGTCTCATAACAAGTGTATTCCTAAATCGAAAATAGACCTAAGTGTATTTTTAATAAGTTATTTTTAAATATTTTTAAGAACATAAACAAGGGAAATGAATATATTAGATTAAGGCGTATTTTGAAATGTATTTCGAGTATGTTTTTAATATTGGTCATTGATTAATGTTTTTTCTTATCTATAAGTTAATTAAGAACACAAATAACATATGATATTGCTCCTTGCAATGAAATGCAATAAATATTCTTACCAATAATTTGGAAACCATATTTCCAGGCAATAGAAGAAAATGTTAGTCCACTGCCCATTTTTTTAGTTAGATATATTTATGATCTTTATAATTTCTTAATGTTGCACCAAATATTTCTATATTTAATCAAGAAATGGCAATATGGTTTTGATGTTTTTAAGTTTAATAGAAGAATGTACTAAAGACAGTCAGACAACATTAAATTATGTATAGCATAGATTAGACACCAGAAGAAAAAAAGGAATATTTTTTTTTATTGAAACTCACTCAAAACCGTAAAGTTTTATAAGAGTCATAATTTATTTGACTAATAATTATGCTTTTCTTTCTTATAAACATCTTTTAATTTAGAATTGTAACAAAAAGGAGGCTTCGCAAATCTTTAAAACAAAAGAGGTGACCAAAATAACTTTTAAAATAAATTAGCTAAACTCATTATTTTATAATAAAGATATTTAATTTCACATTTGGCCTCATAAAAAAAAATATTTTATTTATCACATATATGTCTCACTAACTACATCTATGTTATTACTATGCATATTTGTTTGATATTCTAGTACTGAATAAACAATTGAAATTGTCGCTAAATTTATGTAACATCCTACAAAAGAAATCTTAAAAGATTATTTTATTTACTTTTTTTATTTAAATGTATGAAGCTTCAAAATTATAATATGTTTCAACAATAGATTGACACTTAATAGAATAACAACGGAAAACTTCTGGTCAATTTTTTAAAAATATTTACAGTCATGAAATTAAAATTGAAAAAGTCAAGTTTATTATTTCTGGTAAAGGTTTTTACGCTAAATTGTTATCTTAATATTTGGTTAACTTATTTTCTTTTGACATGAACTTTTCATAACTACTTAATATTTGTAATAAAAATATCAGATGTGCTTAATGACCATATAGACGTGACAAAAATGTAGATTTGTATCCAACATAATATTCTGATACTGTGTCTTTATGGGTTTGAAATAACAAGCATCGTCAGATTTGATTCTGATGTATGATGGGGCTCCTTGTGATTGATTACAGTTTAGTGCTTTTCCCAACAACTGTGTTCTTGATGCCATGTTGTCGTGTACGATGAAAATTCTCATATTTACTATCAAATTATTATTTTTATAGCAAATTGGACCATTGTGTCTAGGGTCGGATGAATAGATTGTATGTCGTAGTTACGTAGTTCGCCATATAGCACATAACTGCTTTAAATTGTGTGAACTCCATCAATTAAGATTTTAATGTAGATTGTAAAATATATTCAAAATTTCTTCGTGCAGGGTAAATCATTAAACTTTGTGAAGGGCAACAATGTTTGTTATATGACGTAGCATTCTATTTGCGTAATGTATTTACTGTTAAGTGAAATGGCTTTGTTTAATTTTGTTGGTGTTCAATATGTATCAATTTTTAATGTCTTGCATCATGTCCTAGATGAGAATAACAATCTAAATGTAAAAAAATAACAACAGTATAACGCGGCTAAGGGCTGACAATTTTGCAATAACATAGTGTCAAATGGCATAGCTGTCATTTACACCTTCATCTAATGTCAACAAATGTAGGAAATAAAAATATTTGTTCATATACTATGTTGTTGAATTGTAACAACTTCAACCCTGGTAAAATTGTTAGTTTTTAACCAATTAATATAAGTTGTTCATAATTTTATCTAATACTAGAGAAATCTTATATAAGCTATTGATTGTCGTCGTTAGCCAACGTACCCTTTTATTATGTAAACAATATAAGCAAGAAAAGTAGGCTATTCGGAAGTCTATGAGATTCAATTATTGTATTTAGATACTGTCGAAGGTGCTCTATAAAGCTTTCACAAAACTTTTAACAACGGCATCCATTGTCAGCGGAGTTAAATAATCCAGTAGTTAAATCTCGTGGGCTTCTGAATCTAAAAAAAAACATTTATTCCGCCTGTATTTTAAATCATATAAAATATTACTTTATGTTCAATAGATCTTTATTTTTGAACAGTACAGTGTACATATTGGTTAATACACCATTTACTTGACTCTTTGTACGTGCATTTTACTGTGTTTCAATAAAAATAACTAGAAAAAGAAGCATTTTCGTTAAATCAAGTTTTTACTTTTAGCACCCAATTAACAATCAATAATAATTATAATAATATTTAGTTTGTGATACCTAAATCAATTCATATAGTTACATGGATGTCGCCTATGAAGAAGTTTACTTACGTGTATTAAGAGCACCTCGAACGTCATGGATGTATTTGAATATTCATTCGTGCACATGTATCTATTACGCATCATAAGCAGGAACCTTTTTTGTCATTTTATAATCGAACTACGATATACTAGCAATAAATAATATTTGATAACATAATCTTGTCATTTTTTGTTTCGAGGCTTGTGTTAATAAAGTAACTAATCAAGTTTTACTCATGCTATAATATTAAGCAATATATTTTTTTCTCTGCTAACTGGCAAACGAGCTGTTTTAAAGCTATAATGATACTATTGGTAATTGCTACAATTTCACATTTATACCAAAATATAGAAGGTGCTCAACCCTCTGCCATCTCCCGTACTCCCAATTACTTTTCTGTAGAGTATGATATTTAATTAATGTTTATTAACGTTCTTAGTATGTTATTCTGCACTTATTAGGAGTATCTATAAAAAAAATATTGTTATACAGTGAACACTGTATAAGCAACTCATTTGAACCAATTTAAATAAAGTTTGTTATTGGGGAAAGTTGCTTAAAGAGTAAAAAGAAGTATAAAAATACTTAGTCTGAATTTCGTTTACTAACTAAGCTGCGTAGAATAAATAAATTCCGTTTTATTTTGCAAAAGAAAACATTTTGTTATGATCATATAAACATAGCTATTATTTATATTTTAAAAAAAATTACCCTTGTGGTCATTTTTATATGGCAAACCGTACTAAATTGCATCAAGTTCAAACATATTTTTGGAGACTAGACTTATTATATTAACTACAAAAGAAGTTCTTTTCGTAAAGAAAACCAAGCTTTTGAAGATATTAAGGTTAATTAGATTAGGAGGTTGATTAGGTAAACCAAAATTTATACCTTTATTATTTGAAATTAAATCCCCTGTTTAAAAATCAAATACCTGAAGCGTAATGTCGTAAGAAATTATGAAAATATTTAATAAATAATTTTTATCTTGATGCATGAGAATTTTTGTTACCACTTTTGGGGATTGTCCTTTAATAAATATTTGGTTTAGCACTATATTGCCAAAACAAACAAAAATAATTACATATATTCTCTTTGTAACCAGAGAACCTCATTGCAGGGTAATTTTTTGCTTGTAAGATTTTGTTTTGCCCATTCTATCACCAAATTAAAAGAATTGATAACATTACTGTATCATACTGAAGCCATCCGAGGTTTTTTCATTTTATTCGACAGAAGTTGTTTCATTTTTTACTTAAGGGTTTTCTTCAAGGTTAAATGGATGATTTGCCTCGCTAGTTCCACTTGCCCACTCCATAATTTCAGTATCTGCTAAATTACAATCATTAAATATCGAATTATACAATCATGCAAAGGGTATATCATCTTTTTCTGAAAAGCGATCAGAAAGAACGTTGTATTGAAATTTTAGATTTCAAGTATCGAGTTACTGAAGGTATAAATATATCACTATGCTAGTCGCTAAAAAGCGTATAAGTTTGCCAAGTATTTCTTGGATGATTTGTAATATACTTGTAAATCTATATTTATAAAACAACAAGATATCGATTTTTTTATCATGGTTAAATCTAATTTATGATATATATACATGCCACCAGGTATCATAATGCATTAATTTTCTCTATGACGACCGTGGCCGCTAGGATGAACATGAATTACGTTATTGTTTTGTTAACTTTAGACCATGTCCACTTAGTGGTAAATCAATATTTATTTTAATAATATCTTTATTCATTATATATGTCTTAAAGTATTGCAAGTGACCCCCCAATCACCTGTATAATGCATCTGTACGAGATTGCCCATTTTAATGTAATTTTGTGCGTTTAAGTGGTGCCTGGATGGTTTTATCTTATTGTAGATGTATTTTTACATTATGCTGGACGCAGATCATACACCTTGATTTTTGACTGTATTTTAACTTACCAGCATTACTAGACATTAAACTTTTGACCGCCACGTTAAAAGCATGTAGCTATTGAATATAGCAATAATAAGAATATAGCGATATAGTGGTCAATAAAACAATACGTTTTTACAGACTTCGAAAAAGGGGACGGTTCTCAATCTGACTATGTTTTTGTATATGTTTGCTGAATAATGCAACAATAGAATAGAATTTAAAAAATCAACAAAATATAAATAACCCTGAATCATTAAGATCCGGGCACATTAAAAATAAAACAAACATTTTAATAGATAAATTTTATTTGATGTAAATAGAGGAATATTTATAAGTAAAGGAAAGCTAAGCATCTTATAAAAATATCATTGTATATTTTCAAACTGGACATAACAGGTATCGGCAAATGATTGTGTCTTAATACTCACAAGTAATTGATTACATTTAACTAGACCCTTACTAGGCAATATATGTCTTTCCATTTGTTTGAACATTATTGTAATATACCTTTACATATAGGCACTGATTTGTTTGGAATGCAATGTTAAGACACAAAAATTGGAATATTATTTACGCAAAATATAATATGATCATTGTGATTGTATTTACGCAAACTATAAATTGTCCAGCAGTCTAATTAAATATTTCTTTAAATATCAACCACGAATTTTCATATGAATCCGTCATAATTCAATATACAAAGTACGTACACCAATATATTCCTATGTATCGACTTTAATACTTTAAACTTTCCTAGCAATAAATTAATTTTGACAAAAACATTTTTTTCTTTTTTTATGCCAAACGATATCTAGCAAGATACAAGTAAGTCAACTGTGAATCAGCGCTGAAGCAATAAGTACCTACTTAAAGATTAAAGTTGCAGAAACCAAATAAGACCCTGAACACAATAATCTGAAACATCATTGACAATTATTGCGGGGTTTACGAATGCTGGTCCACTATATCATAATTAGCCCTTAAAATATAAAGGGTGAAAATGCATTGATCTCGCTAAGGATGACAAAGTTGCATAACAAAGTTGGAATTAATAGTAAATGTAGCAAACAAGATATTCGACTGTTACTAAAACGAGGATATAATTGAATATTAGCAAAATTTACGCACGTCACAAACGAAACAGGCCATTCTAAATATTTGATCAAGTTAAATTTCTTTTTGTCGAACTAGAAATTTAACTTAATATTTTTATAAACATAGGAAAAGTATGTCATATGCAGTTTTCGTCGAGAAAATGCCCTCAGAACTTAAATATGCCTCATAATTTGCAAAACTCAAGTGTAGTACAATATATTGACAGAAGCTGTATACTGGATGCAAAGAGAGCTAGTTTTACCTTCGCGTTTAGGCTCAGTCTCAATCACTTTCTTTCTTACTCCCACTATTCGTTGTATAATCGTAAACGGTTGTTTTTCGACTTATAAATGTAGATCCTGTAGATATTGATAAGCTCTGCTAGGCACTCTTGCAATCGACAGTATTGTTATACTTAGAACTTAAAAACCTGCTTTTACTAAATATACAGTTACATATAACATTGTCAATTGAACTTGTCAATATATTTTCTTATCAAGTACAATATATGTATATGTATACTTAGGGCGCCTTATGTTGGACGCATGGAACGTACTATTTGTAACAGCCGAGCAATCAAGAGTACGGTGCATACGCATGCTTCAGCTGCGTGCACTCGATAGTACAGTGGATACACTTCAGGTGCGTAAGTTCCAGGCGAGATACAGTCGCGTGTAATTGTTCACTCGTCAGTACACTTGAGGCGCATTTAAGTCGGGGGCGGGGGTACAGTCGGGTACAGTCGCGCTCGTCGTAACAGTCGATCGCTGTCGGGCCGTGGGCCGCGGGCCGCTTAGGGCAGCGGCTTGTTCTCGGGGATGGTGGGCGAGGTGGCGCCGCTGGCCGCGCGGCTCGCGTCGCGCAACGCCTCGTCGAAGCTCTGCGTCGAGTTCGAGCGGGAAGCCACCTTGCCCTGGAACGACAGGAATCATGTTATTTTATATTACATATATCAAGCATGTGTTTCTGAAGCGTACTTCTCCAGTACTTCGGATATATCGCACGGAAACCAGCGGACGATCTGGAAAACCTTATTGTGACCGGTAAATGTGGCAGGAACAAGATCCAGAGGACGAAACCCCACAAGATGGTCCGGTCAGGTGGCTGAAGACACTGGCTCAAGTGGCACAGCCATCCATGAAGCTGTCGTTCGCAATTATTGAAGACATTTAGTCAGGAAGGTGACTGAACGGGGCCATCATGATGCTCAGCATTGAACAAACGACTAGAGGAGGGGGATATCAAGCATGGAAGAGAAAGACGTGGATAATTTAGGATTTAGGTACGGGTCTAGCTACGGATATGATTCAGGTTTTGAGCAACTAACAACTGTAAAAAACCCATTAGTGCCCCAAAAATATATTTAAAGTGTGTCAAGTCCATAAATCTATATATTTTCGATGTCCAATTGAACAACATGTGGGATGCGTGTATAGCTGCTGATGAAAATGCATTGTGTTTTTCTCTTTGACCCGATTGACAATACGCATCCTTGAGGGTCCCGTCCAGTAACACCATGCCTACGTGGGTTAAAATACAACACACTGAACATCTCCAAGTCTTCCTTGGCCTTAGATCAAGACAAAACTTCATCACTTACACAAGTTCCTTAGACGCGGACGGTAGGGTAAGTGTAAAATTTTTAAATAAATTACTTTTTATTTTCCTTAATTCGGGTAATAATGAAAATCAAAACAGTACGAGTACGTCAGCTACTTAGAGGAGTACAATAAGTAACACTAAGCAAAGGAATATCAATGATGTAACAAATTGGCTCTGATTTGGCTATGACTTCAGCCAGAAAGGAAATTGAGAACACATCCTCTCGTCTCCGAGGAATTTAAGTGCCATTCTTGAGAGATGGATAAACATAACATGACTGGTGAGTCACCTTCGATACTTTTAGACGTTTTCTTCGTTAGTAAACATAATTTAAACTTAAAAAAAATTATTACGTAATTCATGCTCATCCGAGCGAACACGGCGTGGCCGGAGCGAGACGCAAGGAGGTGGGTAACTAAAATTAGAGTAAATATATTGTTGACTACCTTAACATTCTCGTAGGCCGAGCCGACGCGCTCCTCGATGGAGCGGAAGGACTCCGAGTTGCGCATCTGGCCCAGCTTGCTGGACACGCCCGCCGTGATGCCGCCCAGGATGGACGTCGTCTTCTCCGCAGTGGATTTTATCACAGATTCAGTTTTTTGGTATCTGCCGGTACCACGTTCAAAATCATAAACAACATTTTTATTAGTGAATATAATTTTTAAAAGGAATATTACACATTTTAAGTAATTTACGGTTTTGATCGGCATTTGTATAAAAGGTGTTTCCTTTTCAGATAATTTAATATTAATAAATTAAAAAACATACAACAAACAATATTTTGACAATACATAGAGTATATACGTAAAAAGTTCTAAAATCTCGAATGGAGTACAGAATATATTTCATTTACAACAAATACATATATAAATGAATGTCGAATGGTGAATTTAGTGACTGGACTTACGATCTTTCAATTCCCAGTGAGGATTTGATTTCATGATTAAAATGTTATAAACGTGAAACTCTTGATGATTTTCATTGCTTATGTTGTTAAAAATTATTATCAATTAACTTAATATGTTCTCTTTTCAACTTTAGTATGTTTTGAAACGACAAGTTGTCTATTATCAAATAATCTATTTACATAAATGTTGAACAATCATAAGTTATAGCTAACTAATGAACATGATACATATATGTTAAATTTTAGAGTGAAATAAGGACATTTGTGAGATGAATTTTTATCAAAAATATTATAAGTATTATTGGTTTAAGTAAACTCTGCAAATTATATTATTGGCACTAAATTCTTTTTCTTATGATCACAAAACTTTTTTCAGACAACTCTTCGACTATTGCTATTGACTACAATGTGCCCGCTTTGGATCTTTTCTAATTGAATGGTCTTTTAAACGGAGAATTGTGACGGTACATTACATGTCGATGATTATTAACAGCTTCTTTTGAACGTTTTCTTCTCGCTCAATATTCTTGAGTGACGGAATACAGGAGCTTTAGAAATGGAAGAATTTTATGGCGTCCTTTTCTTTGAGCTAATATAATACATTGTATAATCATAACTTGTTTCAGAATTTTAAAGATTTTTAATTTGATTTTATGTACCTACTGATTTAAGGCCTCAACGGGGTTCGTAGCCTAGAGCCAGACTGAGATTGCCGAAGACTTGGTGTCATTATTAAGTCTGGTATGAAGTCCATGATATCTCTTTCTTTTTGATTATTTATATTACATTACAGAAGCTATGAATGGAATCTCTTACTTTTACATTTTTAATTGATTGCATTTTATTTTATTCATAAAGCATCCTACAAGTTTATTTAAAAAAAAATAAAGCTTCTTTATTTCAATATTAGTGTTCTTAAGCGTAGTACTTAGATCAGTCGAATATCGAGGCAATTATTTGGTTGATCTAGGATCTTGTCATAAACTACAGTTTTTTTGGACCTTGTGTTTAAAATACCTTAAAAAATATCAGTTGTAAATTTTCTCGCGGAATTTAAGGTCCAAAACATAAAATCGACTAAAACGCTCAAACATAATAATAATAAAGTTTTTGTACAAATTATTTGTGGTAACAATAATAACGACTTCCTTCAAAACTTTGTTTGTTTTCGAATATTCAAAGCAGCAGTTTCGAGTAAGCCGTATGGTGTGGCGAGTTAAATAATTACACCTTTCCGAAGTTTAGGCAACATTAGTTTCTGTTTGTTGTTTACAGCAATGATTTATGGTGTTAATAACCCCCTAACGTTTCTATTAGGGAACTGACAAGTAACTCCTTTAATTTACTTATTCAGGTACAGAATAGTTAAAATATTTTTGTTTTTACTCATATTTATTCATGTACAAACGATGAAATACAAAATAGAGACCTTCTATTTTCTGAACAAGTGACCTAGCAGACTAGTACCCTAATAGAAACCCTAATAATATTTAGTCCACCTATTGTCATTAATTGTAAAATGTATGTACAAGTGTAAGCGTAAATAAATAAGCTAATAAATTTATCTTATGTTTGTTGGGAAAATACGAACACAAACTCGTATTAAAGATTCTGGAACAAACCTAAACCAACACACCGATAATATAAGGTTTAAAAAGACAAAAAATTTTAGAAGATATACTTAGACAAAAATATTATTTTTTTTCTATCGAAGATATTGTGAAGATTGGAAAATATTAAGAACATTACCATAATTCATTATTGCGGTTACACATATGTAAATGAATGAAGCAACCTTATAATAATACGTATGTCAGAAATGAATGTATTATATTTTCGTGTCGTTATTATGTAAATATTTAACATGAGAAAAGTTCCATAAAATTAAAAAAATGGGTTGAGTAGATTGTATTTCAAATAAAAATAACAAAATTTAGGGATGTTCGCACATATATCTGCAACTTATCAACTGATTTAAATAAATAATTCTTTATCTAATAGGGTATTCTTCTTTGATGTTTCTACAGAATTTTTATAGAAATCGGATAAGTATATTGTTTTTAAAATCAAAATAACGGAGAAGATATGTTTCGAAAGTATACTTTTAAGATGTTTGAATTCGGTTTTTGTTATTTTCTGTAAAAATAAACATGTAAAAATATAAACAAGCCTTTAATGTAACTTTTGTATTATATTAATTTTTTAAAGCAAACGTTTTACGATTTATTTATTTCACTGAGAGAGAGAGAGAGAGAGAGAGAGAGATCATTAGAGCGTGTACGGTAGATAGTCGGCATCTTGTTATACGAGTATTACACAGCATTACATCAAAGTCTGAATCCAAATAATTTTAGGCCAATAAGAAATTATCAAAGTTTAAGTACGTATATATGTACGCATATCAATAAATAATAATTGTATTATTATTAAATTATCAAAAATATTTATAATTAGTGTGTAAAAAATTATTCTTAATTATTTAACTGTTATTTATCTAACTTCAACTGTTATCTTCTAGACACTGCATTTACTATTTAATTGACTTGTAAATATTTAATGTGTAATTTATTGTTAAATAAATAATATCGTTACACATATGTTCAAAGTAAAATTTAATTCGAAATTGTTATAACTCTAAATTCATTGTTTAAAAAATAAACAAAACATATACGTATTTGCATCCTAATGGTGACGCCATCAGTTGACAATTAATGTAACCTTGTTCAGAAATGGAGATTATTCATTTAAATATATATAATTTGTTTAAAATAAATAATTTGGAGTCATATAATTAATATTATTATTAATTACAAATATATAGTTCAATATTATAATATAATATTTTAAGATTTAGTATCTTTATTTCCATTAATGGTTTGTAAGTTGTGATTGCGTTAGACATTACAGTACCCATAAATATGAGTTCGATTGTAAAAAACGCTCATTTTTATTCAGGCATTCGTGCGAAATAAAACTAAGTTGTCTTCTGTGTATTTATTCATCGTAATGGACTCTGGTCACGAAACCCATGGC
>JAOCPS010000012.1:1160772-1174034 GCA_025505425.1 Graphium colonna
CTTCCCCGGACGAGCGTGGCCTTAAAAGTGCAGCAAAAGCTGTGAAAGGATGTTATGCTCTACCACCTGCAAGCTGTTATCATTTCTCAGGTAATCCGTTAGATGTAATCTTGGTTGGAAGCGCTTTGGGTCATGCCTGCTCAAAGGAACGAAACTCTTAGCCTACTAACAAGCTTCTGAAGTTAACTTATGGCAATAGGCCAATAAAGAGATGGATACGTTACACTGGCAAAAATCGTGTGCTCAATTCAGATGACGAGACCAATCGTTCGCTAATTATGCTAATCTGTCTCGACTTTGCTGCGCCTAGGGCGCTTTTAAAAGACCTGGCTGCACAATTATACTTTTTTTAAGAGACTGGGTTCTGGACATGGAAAGATGTCATAGTCACTGTCAAGCAGTAGTAATACAATACATAGGTATATTCAAACTGCACAGACTCAAAAAATACCATCTCTTACATACACACATACTGCGGCCCGAGTGTTCTAGTTTATACCTCGGTTAAGTAAGATGGAATACATCAGCCGAAGAGCATTTATGAGTCTTTGTCAGAGAGCACACAAAATTCCTACCTAGCCCTTTCGAAATGGTTACGGCATTTTCATTGGAGCGTAGTCCTCTTATATCAAATAAGTCCAAAGATAAGATAAAAATGGGTGTCGATGTTTTGAAGCTTTATTTGCCGCTGAAAGTACAAAACAGTCGGACCGTGTTCTCAGCAATGGCAAAATCTACTGCAGAGTTCCACCACCATAAATTATAGCATCTTCAAAAATGGACAAACTGTTGCCAGTCGTTATAAGAAGTTAGTGAATTCAAATGCCCTGACAACTAATCCGTCCTTTGAATTCAGATTAACCCTTTAGGTTACGCAATTCAGATGTCAGTCGTCCTGTGTAAAACTGATGTTCAGGTAATATTTAGACTCTAACTTAATTAGGAATAAGACTTGAAAATTGCCTAGTTAATGTCAGACGGTTATCATTAATGTTCAATGTTCACATTATTTTTAATCTGTACTTAAAATTTTTTTTGTTCAGATTCACTGCTTTTTATTTAAGTGATTAGAATACTCAATCATTAATGAAAATGTTGTGATCTGCCTTTTTTAAAAGTATCGTTAAATTTAATCATTATCTTGAAATAAATCATAAGTAACTGAGATAAAAAAGGCAAAACCTCTGTGTGCACCTAAACATAACATATTTTTGATAAATTGATGTTTATTCTTCCGAGAGTTTCAAACGTAGCCATATTAAGCACTAACAAACATAAAATATTGATGAATTTTCTCAGAAGCGCCGTTTATAGCAAATCAGGATGCCAATTTTCAGGTAAACTGTGTATTACCGGAAAATATATTCGCTTAGCAATTATATAATTTGATTTTTACTAAGGAACTGGTTATAGTGACTACTTTAGATAAACAGTATATATTAATAGAAAGCTTTAATTCGTCTGAAACGTAGTAAAATTAGTTGTTATATTGTTGTATAGTATAAAATATGGAACATGTCCATAATTACGAAGTTTTTTTGCGGATCTTCTTACATCATCGTTATCGTAACTATTTACGAAATAATTTTAGAAGAAGAATTGTTAGTTTTAAAATATTGTTTCTTTAATGGGAACACTACGACGTGGAATCTATTAAAGATAAAGAGATTAAATAAATAGTCATTCCTTATAATAAATAACGCTATTTATTAACAAACTTTTAAAACAATAAATAAATTGAAGTAGTAAATAACTGTTACATATAAAGAAAGTGAAACTTTTATGGTATAAAATGAGGGCTTAATCAAATGCATACAAATATTTTACATCATCTCAAATTCACATAACGCGTTTATTGCCCCAAGTCCCTTACTGAAAGCTTCTGAAAGCTATTAAAATTATGATAAAATAAATAAACAAATTTACTACAGTTGACAGAATAACTTCTTTTGGGGAAGAAAATTGTTTTTACGACTTTTTTCGTACTTATTTTTTTTTTAAATTTCCATTGTTCTTGAACCTATTTTAAAAATTGTCAGCAATTAAAAAATACTTAAATACTATATTATTTGTAAAACAGTTTTGTTTTACAAAAATTGATAATGAAATGACATATCTTAATTCCATGTTATAGTAGTATACTTGCTTATTGATTGTCAAATCTACTACCACCGGTTCGGAAAATAAAGCCACTGACCTGAGAAGAACCGGCGTAAGAAACTCAGCGGGGCCAGTCTTTTTTATGTATGTATGTATATTTATGAATATTTTTTTAATTATAATATGTATTACAAATATAATCCTTTATTGTTTTTGAAAAACACCTGGAGCGAGCCGTTCACTACCAGGGTGTGTTATCATTTAGATAATCATTAATATTGTAGTAAACTTTAACATACAAACGTTCCTTAACATTTTTTTTTAATTTATTAACAGACATATTTTGAACGTTTTCTGGGAGTCTGTTGTAGAAAGTATACATTGCCTCATAAAAGATTTTCTTATCCTTCTTAGTCTTGTGACACAAGGAATTAATCTATACCTGTTCCTAGTATTTAAATTATGTAAATTACAATATCTTGGGAATTCATTCTTATTTTTATTCACACACATAAGATTCTCTAATATGTATTAAGAAGCAACAGTCAGTAAGAAAAATAATATTCACACGTAAGAACAATATTCGCGGAGATAAATGCAACGAACGAAATACTCTGTATTTTGTAATCAAAATTCACTTTTTCTAATAAAATTCAAATATCCTCAAACATTTTCGCCTGCATCAGTGTTACAAAGAAAACCCTTGATAAATCAATGTCGAAATCGGCTCAATGCGAAATCCTTGCCAGTCGCCAAATCGAAGTTAATGCATTGATATGCCAATTGGAAAAATAGCAGTTTCAGTAAATATACGGCTTAACTGAAAATTGGCATCCTATTTTGCTATTAACGGCTTTTTAAGAAAATTCATCAATATTTTATGTTGTTAGTGCTTAATATGGCTACGTTTGAAACTCTCGTAAGAAAAAAAACAATTTATCATAAATATGTTATATTTAGGTGCACACTGAAGTTTACCCTTTTATTATCTGAGTTACAAATAATTTTTTTAAAGATAATGACTATATTTAACGATACTTCTAAATAAATACAGATCACTTAAATAAAATGTAAAAAAATGCAGTAAAACTGAACATAAATTCTTTTAAGTACAGACTAAAAATAATGTTAATATTAAACAGTATTGATAGCCGTCTGACATTAACAAGACAAGTCCTAAGCCTAAAAATAATGTTAATATTAAATAGTATTGATAGCCGTCTGACATTAACAAGACAAGTCCTAAGCCTTATTCCTTAGTAACTTAGGATCTAAATGTTCTTGAATTCCTGAAAAGATTTTATACGTGGCAAATTGATCAGGGTCGGATTTAACCTTAGTGCTACCCTGGGCACTAATAAAATGCTGCCCATTGCCATTTTTAAACATGCTATAATTTATGGTGGTGGAATCCTGCAGTAGTTTTTGCTATTACTGAGAACAAGATCCGATATTTCTGGTGTGTACATTCAACGGCAAATAGAGCTTGAAAACATCGATATCCCTTTTTACTTTATCTATTACTTACTTATACTTATTTGATATTAGAGTACTACACTCCAATGACGACGCCGTAACTATTTCGAGAGGGCTAAGCAGAAATTAGGTGTGCTCTCTAACAGAGACCCATAAATGCTCTGCGGCTGAAATATTCCATCTTACTTAACCGAGGTATAAGGAGCGGGTTTTTTGGTCATTGCGTTTCGCATCAAGGATTCGCTTCTTGACAGTCTCTCGCCATTCTGGGCGCTGTGATGTCGTTTCTGAATGTCTTTATAGCCAAGAAGCTGTCCACCACGTTTTCGCTTACCACCATACGTACTACCTGACCACATTACTAAAGCCGCCGACGCAATAAGTAGGCCTCATTGCAACCGACATTGGCTCGTCGAAAAACTTTGGTATTACGCACTCGCTTGGACCATCTGATCTTCATGATGGTACGGAGGCATTTAAGGTGAAAACGATCCAGAGTGCATAACGGATGACGATACACACACCACGTCTCGGAAGAGTACAGTAGATTTGGTAGCACAATAGCGATATAAATTGATACTTTAGTTGCTAGCTTAAGGTCATGCAAGGAAAAGACCTTGGCACTCAGCTTTCCAAATGTTACAGATGCTACACCAACCCTGCTGTAAATCTCCGCATCAAGGTCACACTTAGATGTAATAGTGCTCCCCAGAAATCGCAATCGATAGACCTGCTGCGGCACATCCACATCAAGTTTTATGGCCAGTGACCCGTGACCGTATGTATCAAAGGACATTACTTCAGTCCTATTGACACTGCCTTTCAGGCCAAATTTGTCACAAGCTTCCGAAGATTCTGCTAAAAATACATCTTGTCCGCATACATGATCTTGGAGATCATTGCGTACGAGATTTTACTTACATCTAGCTAAATTCAACAGACTGCCATCTTTACGGAAACTGATGCTGATGCCCTAGAAAACAGTTTGTAAGACTTTCTCCACGACAACTTTAAAGGATAAAACAAACAGTGTAGACGCTGGAACACACCCTTGTTTCACCCCACAAGTGACAAAAAAATTCGGCTGATCATCATCTACAGCGACGCAGCATTGCATTTCGTCATGCAGGAACCTGAAAAGTTTTAGAAACTTTGCGTGCACTCCAGTTTCCCCACCTCATCTATAGTGCTTCACGTGACACACTGTTCAAAATTTTTTCAGATCAACAAAGTAGAGATATAAATGGCGACCCTTTTCTCTGCCGTTCTCTTGTATGTGACACACGGAAAATATTCAAAAGTGCCACGGACAGGTTGAAAGCTAAACTGGGTTTTAGGCAGAATGTTTTCAGACATGTCTTTCAGGCGATTCAGAAAAACTCTGGTGAAGGCCTTTCCAGGGGCTGACAGCAATGAAATACCGCGATAAGAGTTGCATTGCGATCGGTTGTTGTCCTGTCACCTTTTGTCTTTTAATAGCCGAAACAGCTTGTATAGTTCCAGGTTACCTCCCTTGACTGCCGCAACGCTACTTCCTCGCCTGCTCTCTATGCTTGTTGAATGCTGCATTGATCATTTCGTCATTCTCATCGAACCAAACTTCATTACGACGGTCTTTTTTACGCAGCGTAACTGCAGCCATTTTCATAAGATAAGAAGTCAAAGCACTCCAGGCAGCACCTGTATCACCTGGCTCACTTATGGTACACAACCCCTTAGACAAGTTGTCAGCGTATTTCTTCCTCACACTGTGATCTTTTAGCCTATCCACGTTTAAATACGTAGGCTTCTTTACGAAAGATCTACGGGGGCGATGGAGGCGATCAAATGCCAATGTTTAGATCGCGGGTGCGCGCATGCCTTGTACCATGTTGTCTTGTACTTGAATGAAAGTCTGAACATGTTATTCGATATTGCTAGTCTGTATTGAGCACAAAGACTGAGTAGCAACAGACCACTGTTATTCATGTTACCGTTTCCGTATCTACTCAGAACTCTAGGCTAGGCCTCATAGTCCCAATCAAACCTGGCATTGAAGTCACCCAGCAGCAATATCTGCAACCTGGCATTTATACTATCCAGGCATTAAGACAATTCGTCCTAGAATTTTGTCCTTGATGTCACCAGACTTAATTAGTTTTGGAGCGTAGACACAGAGGACAATAAGATCCTCTGTGTCTACGCTCCAAAGGGCACATTTTCTAGCGCCCGCTTAACAAATTCTCCTGCAGGAGAGCAATGCCTCCCTAAATAGGGCTGCTCTGTCGTCCTGGTTGCTACCTAATTCACACTGTCATCCCAAATTGCAGCGTAAAAACGACCATGCGCAGGATTCAAACAAAGCCCGGTTCACAGCAGACCAGACCTCCCTTCTTCACCCCATCACCACGGGACTTCTTGTTAATTGGAGTCCATTAAAAATAAGCGGTCAAATGTGAAGGATATATTAAAGTGCATAAGCATTCGCGCAAACGCAGATGTACATACTCGTCGTCCCCTTTCCTGATTCTGTTTAACGGAAAACCGCTACGACTGAGAAAGGTTCAGATGATGTGTCTGCCGTAAGCCCTCTAGCATCGCCTTAAGCTTGCCTTGCTGTGTCGCTAAGTCTGCTATACCCATTTGCATATCTGCATTGTGATGCCTTCCTGATCAAAGTCCCATATTATACATACATACGTACATATACATACACACGTACATATACATACATACGTACATATACATACATACATATATATACATACACATATCGCCGCAGTCACCGCGTTGTACATCACAACACGTCCAGCGTGCCTCCCGCTACACTAAGCAAGATCTTATATCTTATATGGATCAGAAGTTACGCTCCTAGATCACTGATCTTTTAGAGCTTCATTTGGCAATTGAACCCGTGGAAATTCTATGTTTCCACGACCTGAAGACTCTAAGTTTATAGAGTCACGCATGAGGACATGCGTGATATATCAAATTGGGGGAATGTCACTAAGGGCGGTCACAATCCGGTACACGGGCCCTTATTGCGACCGCCGACGACTGTTTTTTAATCGATAGCTGGGGGCGGTGAGAACCGCCCCGGATTGGTGCTTTTAAAAGGGGTAGTGGGTTTTATATGAACACATTCTTATAAAGGTCCACGGAGAAAAATAAATATTCTTTTATGACCTTTTGTGCGTTTTTAGCAATTACCAAGTCCGATTTTGGCTAGCAACAATATTTCAACACTATAAACACCATACGTACGTTTACATTTGCAAAACATATATAAATTGTGATAGGTAACATTTACAATAATATAATTGTTTTGGATGTAGAAATAATTCGAAACTTTTTTTGTGTACACGTGAATAATGTGTAATTTTTTTTTAAAGAAAATACAAAAACGAACTTCAAACGCCTTAAAAGTGTACTTTCGAAACATATCTTCTCCGTTATTTTGATTTTAAAAACAAACTAATGATGCGATTTTTATAAAAAAATTTAAGACCATTGTGGAAGTGTACTCTATCAGAGATGAAATATTTTTTCAAATCAGTTCGTATGTCGCGGAGATATGTGGAAACATTACTAATTTTTGTTATTTTTTTATTTAAAACACAACCTAATGAACAGGTATTTTTTTTTTTTAAATTTTGTGACACTATTTATTAGGAATGTTCTTTCATATATTTTTTTTATATTGGTTCATAAATGACGGAGGAGATCGCGCAAAAATACATAAAATCAATTTTGTTATTTTGCTTTCAAAGCAGTTTTTACTGAACTGATTTTCCTTAAAATTTTAGGGAAATATAAATTATGGGACCATTCCGAAAGATATTATAATAAAGTAAAAGAGAGTATGAGAATATAGTAAAAAAGGATTTTTTAAAATCGGTTCATAAATGGCGGAGATATGCGCGAACGCACATAAAAAACAAACATTCGAATTGAGAACCTTCCTCCTTCTTTGAAGTCGGTTTACAAAATGAGTCTGGAGATCATCCTTACGTTCAATACGGAGTTGTTATTCATTGCGAATAGTATTGCAATGTTGGAAAACAAAGCAGATATGTTTACTCGATTGTGAATTTATGTTACGCATCCGTTTTTTTGTTCATAATACAATCGTAAGAGCCTTGCCCTGCACGAAGGGCAAACAGTTCTATTTATTCAAATGGTACATCTTTTTATGCATTGTCACATAGAAAACGCAATCTATTCATATTATTTATTCATATCAAAACGCAATTATTAATTTTTATTATTATAGGTATACCTTTAACGTGTGTGAAAATTAAATAAAAGACCTGAATTTTTTTCAGATCTTTTATTTAACGCAGTAAAAAATATTATAAGTGTTAAAGCCTGGACATAGATCTATTCGTTTTAGTACTACTATGGACTGGTTTATTGCTCTTACATCATCTTCGTTACTTTTTTTTTTGCGAAGCGAAAACAAACGATTTTCATATATTATTTGGCTATGGATATTCTGTTGTTATGTATCGGCGGTTAACGATTTAACACGAAAATGCGAAAAAACAATCTACTAATAAGGCGTTTAATTCAAAAACAAAATAAAACTCGAACTAAACCCTCGCCGAGCAAGTTTTGTATAGCAATTTCGATTAGACGACAAAAAAATCTCGAAGAGATCTCAGCGCCGCTCGCAACTGGTTCTACTAACCTCCGGGCGTGATGCCCAAAAACTTTTTATAGTTCGTGTGACTGGATACTTTGGCGAGGTACGGTTTGGAGAGGTCTTGGAAGGTGACGCGCACTTCGCGGATCTTCTTTTTGAATATTCGCAGCCGACGGCGGCGGTTGTCCATATAGAACTCGGTCTCTATGCACAGAGCGGACTCTGCGAGATCGGGCAGCGCACGCCAGTCGGCCTCGGCGTCGCCGTCGCACGGCCAGTTCGCCAGCTCTTCCAGCTCGTCTACCGCCACATCGAAACTTGGCGTTGAATCGTCATCCGGCGGCACGAAGTACGGGTCCTCCATATACTCTAGGCTTGCCGGCTCCGCGCTCCCTTCCCTTGTGCACGCCATTCCTCCGTCTATCTACCTCTCCTACCATGCATATCCATCATACTATCAACAGCGAAAACGAAACCGATAGCCGAACGAAACCGCGACCGTCGTCTGATACACATTGGCGATACAAAAACATTCCTCGAATAACATATGTTGCCCCGAATGCTAACTGTTGTTCGATGGAACGAGGATGCACATGTTGTTCATGTTGGAACGATCACAGATAATGAACACTCGGTAAATTTAAAAAAAAAACGTTTGACAGCGCTGACAATGTGCCCGTTTTCCGGCAGTTTCGCCACGTCGGTGCCCGCTAACACGACCGCACGCTGCCGTCTCGCGCCGTTGCCTGAGCTCTTGTATTCGCCACTTTCACCAACAACCACGCGACTCACAATCTTGCCATTTCATATCATGATCTTGACCTCCAAATTAATAAATGCATATTCACGTTAAACAAATATAAATTAAGGTAACGAGAATGAATGCGAGAGCAGTTGTCTGAATACAGGTATCTGAGCGCGCTGCGGCAACGAACAAAACAACTCCAAAAACGAACTTACCTTGTACAGCTAAAGTTTATTGACAGTGCCAAAGGCGAGAGAGCGGCGGACGGCGGGAGGCAGCGCAAGCGCTGGACCAATTTACAAAGGACTTACGTCACACTTCGGTTGTCGACGCAACATATAAAAAACATCGATTGCTAAAACCACTATGACTCACTGGCGGTACTTTGTGAAATCTGATAAAGATTCTAACCACGCAAGATATCTTATGGCTGTATTTTATTCCGTGTTCAAATATTTCTTATTTACCATTATATTCAATATGAAATTAGAAAAAGTACAAAATGTGGATGGCAATAAGAGGGAGATATTTAAACAACAAATAACATGATGTATTTTATAAGAGGAAAATGGTATTAAAAAAAGAAATTTATGTGACATCCCCCATTAAGAAAAATTTCAAACTTTATCATGGTCCACATTTATAACATTTTTAATAAATTATAAAGATAACTATGGTAACGTCAGACTTATATAGCTGGATAGATAAAGACTACTATTTCTCCTTTTTTGAGTCCATAAAAACAAAACACAACACTTTCCATTAAGGTGGAAACAATCTTAAATGGCTTGAAGGTGCTAATTTACTTGTTTCTTTATTAAATAAGTTTATCAAGAAAACTTATGCCAAAACTCATTAAACATAAGATCCTGATAAAAAATTCAAATAAGACACAGTATAGAACAAATGTGCAAATTATTTTAAACAAGTTTTTCTTACAAGAATTTACTTATTAATTGAGCAACAAAGTGAATATGCATCATTTCTGAATAAAGTAACAAATATAATCACATCAAAAAATTTAATCATATAAATTTAACTTATAAATAATAATTACATATGTACTCTTTCAGTTTCAAACAAATTTCATGCATACTGAAATTTATCTTTGTCAAGTTTTATTCAAACATTACCTGACATTTACAATACTTGAACAATAATATTATTGATTCATAAATATAATGATAATTTTTATATTTTGATTTCCTTTTTTATTTTATTTGTTCCAAACAAGGTTTTACATTTTTAGAATTATTAAATGCAAAGATATTTGAAATATATTAATTAATTGAAACATACAAGAGATTGACCTAAAATAAAATTCGTTTTAAGATAAATTTCAATTATTTCTGTTCTAAGGGTTTTAATTGAAAATTCCTCAGAATAGCGAATTTACCAGAATCACATTATCTTGCAATTCCTTGAAAGGCACTACAATAGTGGCTAGTGGCTCAATCTACAATTAGGTTAATTCTAGATACATATTTTCAGCTTATATCGAATAAAGCATTTTTTACCATGATAAAAAAAACCTTTGTTAAAAACCCACAATCCGTTTTATTAAAATTATTCTAGGTATGTTGCAAATGAAATAAGTATTAGGCCTACGTAAGTATTGATATACTTTTGGGTCACCAACATAGAAACAAGACTATTGAATTTATAGCAGGTCACAATAATATAAAAATATTACAAAAACACTTAAAAATCAATTACAAAGACGTAAAAAATATATTAAAAACACAATAAAATGATATTTACTTACCTGTTTGAACACCGCTCATTCCGGTATAAAAGATGTACTAGATTTAAATCTCAGTCTTTGACTAATATGAAAAAGGGTAAAAGTAGATTTCGACAAATCCAATAAATCCACAAAATGAAGTTGGCTGGACTTAATACAATGCTTCGTTTTTTTTCTTAAGCTTAATGTTCAATGCACACACTGAGTAACAAACTAAAGCTGATGAAAAAACCTTACACATAATACAGATTATACAGTTGCTTTATATCGCGGCACGTACTTGGAAATGCGCTGCAAGCAGTTGTAGCACTAACAATTTCACCATGGTAAGCTTGTATCGTTGTAAATACAGCAATTGTAGAACTGCTGCTGTTATATTTGTAATAGTGACTATACATGTAAATGAGTTATGTTTCTGTTTTAATTAGTTGAATTATAGCGAATAACCATTCTGTAATGTTTCAAAAGAATTATAACGTTTTCCAAACTATGTTCGTTCCTTAAATTCGTTATGATTTATAATATTAAGAAATCATTATTTAAAAAGGTTTATAAAATTTATAAGTTACTTTTATAAAAAAGATTTTGTCATGTTACGATTAGATTAAGAAACTCAATATTATATTTTAAAAATCGAAAATTAAGAAATAATTTAACTCTGCAAAGAAATAGTCATAACGGTGGTATACTGCTGCACAGCGGCCCTATTTATATAACCAATAAGCCAATAACATTTGAAAACATCAATACATCAAAATATTTATTCACTTTTAAAAACCAACGGTAAAATAAATACAATTTGTTTAAATTCAAGATTCCACAAAAAGGTGTCACCAACATGGGCCAGTCAACCTGCTTAATTTTGTACCGTTGACAATTACTTAGCTAGCACAATTTGCAATCGCAATCCTTACTCGCACAGCTATTTGTAGTATCTATCAGAATGCGCGCACAATTTGTAAATGTTTTTCTGCTCTGGTAAATTATTCTTTTTGTAATCTGTTTCGTCGGGTTTGGAATTTGTTGTCTCATTTTGATCGTTCAGTTTTCAATGCAATTTGCGTTTAGGTCTCAGGAGTTTCTTATTGTTTAACTATAATTCTTGTCCTGTTTTCCTGTAGCTAATGTTTTAACTGAAAAGTCTCGTATAAATAAATACTTGATATTTTGATTATTCATTCTCACAGAAGGAATTTCGGTAAGATGAAAAGATTTTGACGATATAATGTAAGTAATATGAATTAGGCGTGTGGTTTCTAAATATTGAGATATTTTAGATACACCATGTCTGCAACTGCTTTATTTGGAAATACCTCTGCACTCGGTGGGAGTTCCGGCGGTAACAAGCATTTAGTAGAATTCCGCGCTGGAAGAATGACTTTAAAAGGTCGAATGGTTCATCCGGATAAGAGGAAGGGTTTGTTATATGTTTATCAAGGCGAAGATTCTTTAATGCATTTCTGTTGGAAAGATCGGACTACAGGAGAGGTGGAAGACGATCTTTTGATTTTCCCTGATGACTGTGAATTTGTACGGGTTAACGAATGCACCACAGGTCGAGTGTACGTCCTAAAGTTCAAGTCATTTTCTAAGAAGTATTTCTTTTGGATGCAGGTATGATACATATTGAAATATGCTTATATAACAATATTTTTCTATAATAATTTAATAATGTTTATCAAGACATAAAATAAAAGTTTGAGTAAAAATATAGAATATTTCGTTAGTTCTTAAGAACTTGTTCATGACAAATTTTGTCTTCAAAAATTTTACCGATAGAGAATTATAATTGATAATACATGTCTTAACCAAAATTTGGGGGTTGGTTGGCCCTACTTTTTGAGAAAAAATATTAAAGTTAATAATTTGTATGGGGAGTGCCATTATAGACGACATGATCGTGTTATAATTATTCATAAATATCTTTGATTGAAAATTGTAATTAAATTGACACATTTAAATCGGAATTACACAAAAATAATTATTTTATGAGAAAAAAAAATAAAAGATTTATATGTACCATAGTGCTCCACATTCTTCTTTCTCCTAGCCTTATTCCTAAATTATTTGGAGTCAGCTTCTAATCAAACCAAATATTACCTAAATATCAACTTTTATTGTGCCCCACATTACTTTGCATAAATTTTTATCATGTCCATATAATTAACAACTACCTTATTTTCGTCCAATTTCGCTTTGTGTTAATTAAATTACAATACTCAATAAATTAAAGATATTTATGAGTAATTATAATACAATTGTGACGTTGATAATGGGACTCCCTATACAAATTATTAACTTTATTTTTTTCTCAAAAGGTTGCACTGACCCCCAAATTTTGGTTTAGACATGTCATCAATTATTATTTAATATATTATCAAAAATAATTATTGGTTAAAATTTTTGAAGGCAAAATTTGTCATGTCCATGTTATTAACAATTACCTTTACTTTTTACATGATGTACACTGCCGGCCAAAAGTTTGAGACCACCTTGAAAAAAATTACAATATTGAATAAAACTGCAAAAGTTAGTGCTCTACAAATTATTTATTTACCTTATTAAATAGGGAA
>JAOCPS010000012.1:1174782-1185401 GCA_025505425.1 Graphium colonna
CGCGCACCGCCCGCCGCGAGGTGCCCCCGGCGGCCACCCCGCCCAATACCGCCAGCGCTACGCAGCCGCGCAGTAAGCTTGATCAATTTAATTTCCATGCTACCACTTCGTCTGAAATGGACCTTGCATTCAAATTATTTCATTATCTTATTTGCATAACTACTAAATCAATTTTCATTTCATTTTATTTACGCTAGTAGTTTGAAAATTATAACATAACATACATGCAATAAGCTTACATTTTTATCTAGATAGTGAGAATACAATATTCAAGTAATATTTACCATGCTCAATTGATACTTACATAGAAATATTTTTATTATTTTCTTATAAGCTACATCCCTTTTCCTAACTCTTTTCTTAAATGAATTTAAATTACTTGCAAAAATGTCCTTTTATATGAGCCGCTCAGTGCACATATTGATTAACTCCATTTTTTGAAAAAAATTAAATTACTTGTCAAAGCACTTGGTATAGTCATAACTTTTTAGAATTAATTAAACTTTCCGAAATAATGAAAATTTGCGTCATTAAATGGCAAATTTTTTTGGTCATTAAATAATAAATTATTTATTTCAGAAGCCATTTTGATTAACTCCATACTCTAATATAAAAACGTTTCAGTAATGCTGTATTTGTTGTGGCCTGGCATCAATGTTTTTTGTTTTTAAACAGCTGAAGATTGTTTCTCCCTCTCAATATTATTGGTAAAAAACGCATCGGTTGTTAACAGATAAATAAGAAAGAAGTGCAATGCAAACAATAGTTCCTTCCCTGACGATGAGACGAATCTTGCGATAGTAAGACACAAAGAGCGTCTTAAGAAATAAAGAACTAACCGCGCTAACCGGCGAGTGCGGCAGAATATATATACTAGATACCGCCTCGTAGCTGCCAGGTTCAGTCCCGATAAAGGCGTTGCTGGAATTTCTTCCGCCACCGTTTCTTCTTCCAACGATAACGCATCCAGAAGTGATAGCAATGTTATTTGTAGCCTTCCCCTTAATCTCATAATAGCAACCAATCGAGCAGTGGTTCGGTACCGTCTCAGGCACCCTCGAGTCGGAATGCAAAACGCGCAATGAGTGTTAGTTCAAGCCGAGGTCCTCTCCTGGGTGCCCTTAAGCCTGAGCACTCCAGCGTCCGCTGAAGCGACCTAAGAGCTCAGCGGCCTCCCAATCTGGTAATACGAGTAGAGTAGCTTCCAATAAATTGGCTTAAGATACGCTGGATAAAATTAGAAAGGTTCAAGCCCCACCACTTGCAATTCAAATGTGACTACAACGAAATTAAAGAATTTAAGGCCATTAATATAAGAAAATCTGTAGTATGTAGACCGGAAAGTTAAAAAAATATAGATCAGCCTTTATTATATCCTAAAGGTAGAACTGTGACAAGGGAAAAATGTAAAGACATGACAGACCTGCTTAAATTCATTCCTCCTGTTAAACATGATTACTATAAAAATTTGACAACAAATCAAAATGACGAAACAGCTAAAGATAAAGAAATTATTTATTATATTGCTGAATTATCCTAAAGAACATTGCTGCTATTAATTAAAAAAATATATATTATAACAGAACTGTCAATACTAATTTCTATGGAAAAGCGGTAATAAAAATATTGTAATTAACTTTTTCTGTAATAAAAAACAAAAATGTAGAGACTGAATCTAATTTTATTACTTTTTTCAGTTGCCATATCGATTAACTCCACCAGTCACATAAAACTAACATTACTGATGATTATTTTTTAGTTATTCTTTCTTCTTTATTTTTTATACCGTTAGATGAGAGCTATATCTGTATTTATGCATTCTACATTAAATAATTGAATTAATATTATCTGAGGAATTATAAAAAACAATGTGCATTACTTAATCGCATTTCTCCGATTTTTGTTTTATGGAGTTAATCGATATGTGCACTGAGCGACTCATCTATAGTGGCCATATACCTTTAACCATTATAATTACAGGTGGGCAGATCTTTCTGTCGGACCTGCAGCGCTACTTCTCCGGGCTGGGCACGGCGCCCCCGGAGACTCCCACCGGGGCTCCGGAGGGCGGTGCCGCGCGCCCGGCCGTGGACCTGGGCGGGGCGCTGGCCTCGCCCGACGTGGTGGCCGCCGCCAGCGAGCCCCGCAACTCGCAGCGCCTCAACCCGCTCCTCCCCACGCAGGCCCGCGACGATGTAAGGACTACACTGCTATCCCCGCAGTTCGCCCAGGTGAACCTACAGATATCCCGGGTTGGCTGCGAGAGAGTGCCACAACATATTGAGTCCACCCATTTTGGATAAATTCTTAAATATTCCGCATTTTGCACGGTGATAGCCAGGTGCATCTACGATATATAGAGGAAACTAAAATTCATTGGAATTAACATAGACAGAGATGTTTCCAATATAATATGCTACCTCTTGTGTCTACCAGACACAGGAATCAAATTTTATAAAAAAATTATGTTGTAAATCGAATTGTTATAAATAGTGTATAGTCTAAACAAGGAATAAATACAACTAATAACACTTAAAAATAATTGTCTGTTAAATGTCTTCAACAGTGTGATTTGAAAAAATAAAACTTACATTATTTATTAACAAAATTTAGGTGACGGTAATAAACCTTGTTAAAACATTCAGAATAGTTTTTAAAATACACTGATTAGTGACAAGATTTATGATTTTATATGTCCAATTATTATTTTCTACAGAAATCTGTAAAACAGACTTCAGGCTCCTTAGAAGTAAAAATTTATGAAACAAATTTTTCAACTATTTTGATTTAAAAATGAAACTGTTGGACGGATTTTCATAAAAATTATAAAAAAAAAATAGTCAATTTGAGGACCTCCTTTTTTGAAGCTGCTTGAAAAATAATCCTAAACATTTTAAGCTTTTACTTTGATTGTAGGATCAGTATTGAGGTAAACCTTTGAACAAGGTTTACTATAATGAAACAACTACCATAACCCAGTAAACCTATAAAGTAATAAAGTATTCCAGAAGAAATTTTGCTACCCAAATATTATTATTACTTTTAATTCTGAATAACATTCTTCAATGTAATGTTATTTCTGAGGATTAAGCAAATAATTGTAAATTAAAAAAAACTATGGATTTTATCGTGATTTACATCAGATTTGATAGACCAAAAATCTTTACAAAAGAACACAAGTTGATATGTGAGGCTATTGAAATTAAGAAACATCGAAATTTCAATAGAGAGGATTGTTGGGTGCTACCATCTACTGGGCATTCCATTATAAATAAAATCAATTTAAGAAATAATATTTTGAGGTGGTAGAGCATATCATCTCTTCAAAGCTTTTGTTGAACAACTACGGCCACGCGCGCCCGTGGACGGACCACCGCACTTTACTAAGTCTGCATAATATAAAGTATTACTTTCCGGATGTTGCGTCTATGGGTGAAACGTCTGCTTGTTTGTTTTCTCTTCCATAAAAAAAACACTGAAATCTCTAAAGACACTTAAGTAGTTACTGCATAGATCAGACTAAAATTAATATTCAAGCTGACGCTATGCAGGATTGACAAGTGACCCAGGATGTCAAATACCTCAATCCTACACGTGACTATGAATGCTGTAAAGCATTGAAACATTGGATCATAAAATGTAAAACTAAAACCGCGATAAAATCCGTAAAGTTATCTAATTTAAAATTATTTAACACAGTTTCAAACCGTACTCTTTCACAATTGAAAATAAATAGCTAATTTAAAATTCAGCAATGGTTTGTTTCGGTTGTTACAGGTTGCAAACCAATTCTCATCTGCACTAACATCTGGGCAACTAGGTCCTGTGATAAGTCAGTTTGGCTTACCAGCTGATGCAGCATCTGCTGCCAACAGTGGTGATATGCAAGCATTCTTTAAGGCCCTGGAAAACTCTTCAAATGCTTCAGACTCTTCCAAGGCCCAAGAAGAAGACAAGAAGAAAGAAAAACCTAAAGATGACAAAGACGACAAAAAAGATGATGATGCTGGAATGTCACTTGATTAATTAAAATCAAAATTATTTATAGGGCAAGCACCCATATAATACTTTCATATTCAATTTAACCATGTTTTATAAAATGTGTGTAGTAGTTTTGCTTTTTTTTGTTTAAATATTTTCATAGAAATTTTGGCATAATGTGTATTAACATTTTCTATATTACAAAATATTATTAATTTTTAATATAATTGATATTGTACCAAGGTAAACTATGTTATTTGGAAGTAAAAACAGAATCGGAGACTTAACATAAGGCATTATAACATATTTCAATTATTTTAATTTTTATTGATTTTATATAATTTAAACTAAGAACATGAATAATATTATTTTAATATTTGACTATGTAATTTCTATTTGGGCATCACAACTATTCTTTTACCCTAAAATACCACAGATTATTATGATTCTTATTTGTGTGAGATCTCCTATACATTTAAATATTGTTACAGTTGCAAAACAAGTAAAGACAAATAATATATAGAAAATCAAGTTAAAATCCCTAACAATATCAACTATAAGAGAGGCAGGGGCCCTAACTCGGGACGAAAAATGTAGTATGTTTATCAATGTATATGTATATTTTTATTCATAATAGATATATGTTCCAAGTAATTTGCACAATTTTTCTATTTCAACTATTCCCAAGTTTGCAATTGTCCCCTAAAACTGCTTCTGCTTATCTAACGATATATATCAGTTGATATTTTGTTTTTCAACAATATTACTAAACAAAAAGAAAATACAATGAATGAAAGGGAAAAGAAACTGGAGGTTCAGACTGAAGAAATAATCACAAAAATACATTTGAAATATTCTGTAAATAAATCAAACTGATCCAAGACACTAGGTCGTGCATCGTGATTTATTTATTTGTAAATTATCTGCAATTTTAAGATAACCTTTATTAACAAGAAAAAATAAGATATATATCATCCTGACAGAAACATAATACTTTTTATGTTTCAGTCGGGGTGAACCCACAATAAATACTCTACGCTGTTATGTGAAAAAAATCTTGCTTCACTCTAATGAAAAGGGCAAAACTGAAAAAAAATACTGTTTTATTTGGCGGTGTGTTTTTTTGTAACACTTAAAATATTTGACTAGCATATTATAATGAAAGGTTTGAAGAGGTCATTACGACAAAACTATTTTTTTACCGAAAATTACAAGGTACCTACTTCAATCAAACACCTTCAAAATGTACTTTTGTGGTATATCTTTCCATTTTTTTTATTTAAAAACAAAATATTGAAACTGTTTTCTGAAAATTTTATGGGACTTATCCAAAACTTCCATTCAAAAAAAGATGTATTTTAATATCACGAATGCCCGAATATACAAGTAGGAACATCCGAATTGAGCTCTTCGTCCTTTTTTAGTATATGGTAAAAATTTGACAACTTATTTTTAAAAGTGATTAAAAAGACTGTCAAAAATATATTAATTGTGGATTTAGGCATTATAGAACTTGCATCATGTTAACAGAGTTTTTACGGACTGGGAGATCTATCTGCTCGGGAAAATCGATTTTTGTGAATCCAGATTAATTTTTAAGCTCAAAATACTTCTACCATATATATTTTTTTTAATTTTTATGAAAAATGATAGTTATATAAAATCCTTTCGAAAGTGGCTTAAAAATGGAGCAACAGTCGTGTTGCAATAACTGGGGGAAAATATCAAAAATGGCTACAGAAGCCAAGTTCCAGTCGTTAATTAAGCTTTAAAAAATGTCCGAACGAAATATTACAAATATCATGTTTGGATTCGCATAAAATGTAGGCTGACGACGCATCATCGACACGTAGTGGACTGTGGTTTTATTACATAAAGGGTGATTTTAGGCGAGTGATGCGGAAACAACTTTCATTTCGAGCTGTGGCGAAGTCGGCACGGTTGGCGTGCGCGGGCAGGCAATGGCAAAGCATTTTAGATTAGGCATTCGCGGGAGCGGAGTGGCGAGGCATGGTTGCGCGTGACCTCGGCGGTGCGCGGCGCGAGGGGCGCTGGGGAATCCTTCTGGCGCCAGACCGGCAGCGGCGTCTGCCCGCACCCCGCCCCCCTCCCGCGGCCCACTCGAAATAGATGCACGGTGATTTACGCCTCGGGCGTATGAGTAAATATGTTGCTCGCCTGCCTGCCTTGGCACGTCCGCCCGCCCCCGCGCACCCGCCCGCTCGCTCGCGAACCCACCGCCCGCTTAACGAACAATCGCGACCTACCACGTCCGAGATTGAATGCACGCGTGGTGAGCGATGACGTCGCGTTTTTTATGCGGACACAGGTAACATCGGTCGCTATCAAGGTGATACGCTCGTAAAGTGAGCGCGCCCACACCGAACGGACACTGGTTAATGTTTACGTACGCTAGCTGGCTTTAATTGAACGAACGACAAAAAAGATGAGTCGCGGAAAGATTTTGCTATTGACGTAAGAAGTAAGGTGACGCAGGTTAATAATAGCATCGACTATAAGAAATGATACCGGACAGAAACTGAGCTGAGTTGAGATTATAGAATCATAAATTATCTTTCTTTTATATCTGTTATCACTTCCATTTAAATGGTCGTTTGCTACAAAAATACGGATCTTGTTGTAAATCATGTAGTGTGTATTAGGTACTAATTATATTTTTTTCATGTTACTATTTTTTTATTGTTATACAGAAAGGATCAAAATCATCTTTCCTTAAAATATTTGATATTTTCAATGTTAGCCGTAATTACATTTTTTAGACCATTTTATCAAATTAATATTACAATATAATACGTTAAAACATAAGTACAACTCCTAGTATAGTGAATTCGTAATGGTCAATTCATATTCACGCGAGAGCACTCATTAGTGTTCGGGGGAGCTCGGCGGCGCAGCGATCGGGAACAAAAAGCATCGCGACCGGTCTCACAGGTTCTTGCCTCCAACCGCTGCCACTTACCGTCGCCTCCATTCATCATGTTACCTTACAATCACTTGCTATGTGGAATTTCTTCTGGCTCAGGTGAAACGAGGTCTTTTTCGATAAGGCCAATTACAGGTCACTATTTTATTTCTTTTAATGTACTTGTTTTATTAACTCTTACAGGGCTAGATCAATATTTTTGTTTTAATTGAAGAAAGGTTTCTATTATAATATACGTATTATCCTTCTAAAAGAAGTCCATAACAACGTTTGTGAATGTTCTAATAACGTTCTAAACGTTACCATAAACACGCTACAGTTTATTATAAGGTGTTACATTAAATTAAAATAATATAAATTATAATTTTTCCAGCTCATTTTGTATCGCATAACTTCTCTTTATACCGATTACAAATGATTACCCTCAAACGGACCTCATATCGCATAGATACCGCAACATTGATTGCAAAATAATAATCAACTAAGAAGCTAATTATTACTGTTAGGCTAAATATTTCATTACAACCATTATAAGAGGTGTAATTAAATCTTTGGAAAATGCCATTTGCGTTATTTTCTGTATTGTTTGTTGTTTATATGTTCTTGTTGTATTCAACACCGATGAAATATAGAATATGGAAGCTATTGTAAAACCTTAGCGCAGTGCTGTTGCCGGCCGGCAGGTGCATTCTGCATTTTTGACCCAAGAACCTGCAAGCCTGTTTATAAGTTCTGCGAACCTAAAGTCAATGCGCTATGAAATACGTTAACTTGTTCGCTAAAATATGTAATCCCTGGCATAGCCTTTTATTAATAAGCTCTGTTTAAAAGAAATAACAATTAATATATTGTCACGAATTAACACACTCGGGTTTAGTGCCCAGGGCGGCAAAGTTTTGAGCGTATTAAAATATAATGGTTTGAATGAATAAAATAATAGAGATATTTAATTGTCAGGTCAATCATTCTATAGTAAGAGCTTTAAAATATACTAATGAATAATGAATATTATTATATAATTATTTTTAATGTTATCCATGGCGATCTAGATATGGATTTGCGAAAAAAGTAAAAACAACTATTATTTATCGAAAATTTCAAAACCGACTGAAAACGTTTCTTTTGATTGAAAAAAGAAACTACTCGTACGTATTACTCCGATTTTTTTGATACTTATGTGAGCCTACGTTAGAAATATGCATAGAAATTAAAAATTGGTTTATAATTGGCAATAAATAATAAACATATATGCCACTGCATATATGTTTGTTATTAAAACTTACAGCCCTCTTCTTTTCTATCCTGTAAAAGTAGTTTTTTAATAGGGCGGCATTTTGTTAAGTGCGGCACTAAGGCTAACCTCGGCTCTGAGCTTATACCAAACGGCGATCACTAGTCTACCGCATGTAAAGAATATTCTTTTAAATACGTACAAAGTGCAACTAATTATGTAAGTATCGCACAGGTCATTCATTGTAAACAGTATTATTACGATGACCCTCATTGAATTTTACTCATTAACATCGAGGCGTCTACGATTTACATTTGGTTACATTTGAATGTTTTCCGATAACTCAGTTTAATAAAATATACAAGAATTTCGGATATTTATAGTGAATTTAACAAGAAGTAAAGCTTTATAAGAGGTAACAAAAAATATTTTCGTGATTTATGCATCATTTGTAAAGTTTTGTTAAGAGAGCGTTTGACGTGTCATTTCGTCGGTTGGGTACTTCAGGTACTAGAATAAATACATAATTCGAAATAATACTTCGATCTGTCTAACAAAAGAAGACATCCCGGCACCCATAAGTCGTAAAGTCGTCACTGTGGTAATCCTCATTAACAGTGCATGCACCGAGGCTTTTTAACTACTCTGGAAAGATTGGTCCTTTTGTATGCAGACCATAAAATTGTTCGCGCTATGTAGTAAAACAGGTATTCTATTATTGTCCCATTACCCTTATTCGTCATGCTTATAATGTTAAGATACGCCGAACAGAAATTGAACCAATACAATGAAATATCAAAATTTTGGGTCTATACTTAAACTTGAAAAGAAAACAGTAACTTACAACATCAATTACGGCGCCAGTTTTTCATTTAGCATACCTATTCAACTAGTCTCGTCCTTAACTATCATGAGTGAGTAACTATTAGAAACGAACGAATCACGGATAGACTTTTTATATGCCCATCCGAAGCAGGGATCATCCTCATTTTCAAGTTGTCGCCTAGATCGTATTACACTAACTGGGAAAAAACAATACAAGTTTCCAAATTTTTCATTATGCCCCGCAGGTTTCGAATCATGATAAGTTCATAAAGCACGGATCTTTACTATTAGCCCAAGGACGTAGATAACTGCCTCATAATAATTGTAAGATTATAACATTCTACTATTTAAATAAAACTATAAATGACAAAGTATTTAGAATGTATGTTATTCTATTGCAAAATAATTACGTTTTAGAGGTGGTAGACCATAACAACTTTTCACAGCTTTTGTTGCACTTCTACGGCCGTGCTCACCTAGGGAAGTACCACCGCCCTGTATAAAGTCGGAATAAAATAAATTATGCATGACTTTTGGGGATGCCGGATTGCCATGTCTACCTTTTTCTTTTCCTATTCCTATCCTCTTCAAATCCTTAATCCCGACCCCATCCTATCCAATAAACCTATTATATCCGATCTCCTACGTTGACAGCGCACTCGCAACTCTCAGGATGTTGCGTTTGTCTACGCACGACGGGATCGCTTACCATCTAGTGAACCGTCTGCTCGTTTGTCTTCCTTTCAATAATAAAAAAAATCAAGAAGAACAAAATCTAATAGAATAAACCGAACGAACGAATCGAGAACGAAACGAAGAAAGCGAGCACTATCTACCGATTATATTGTTGAACCAAAAAATACCATACGAGCCGAGTGACGTAAGACATCCATCCTGTTCCCACGGCGCCATTACAGTCCAAGTTTTTACAGATAAACGAACGCAGGAGATATTAAAAGCGCAGCACAGATCACCGCATAGCCACAATCAACAATGTAGCCGGATTTTCAGGCCACAAAGCAATTAAATAAAATAAACACGCACTAACACGCTTTCACCTCGGGGCCTTGAATTCAATTGAACCGTGAAGAATGATCGTGTGATTTATGTCTTTACTTAAACTTAGACGCACACAGATATAATCTGCAAGCATTTACTTAACTAGTGCAATTATTAATTAAAACATGATTAATTTTACGTCTATTTAATTTCATGTCTTAATAATGTAGTTTATTTTAGTAAGCCAATTATAAATAATATTTTAAGTTATTAATATAATTATAATCTCCTCTTTTCTAACATCTTATCTGAAATTTCTCGGTACCCCCTTAAAGTTGACTGTTAGATATTGCCTCCGTCATTAAGTCAGCTTGTTTTTTTTTTATGGAAAGGAAGACAAAGGAGCAGACGGTTGGGACCTGATGGTAAGAGATCCCGTCGCCCATAAACAGACGCAACATCCGGAGAGTTGCGAGTGCGTTGTCAACCTGAGAGATAGTATATAATAGGTTTATTGGATAGGATGAGGTCAAGATTAAGCAAGGGGATAGGGACATGAAAGGAAAATGACAAGACATGGCCATCCGGCATCCCCAAAAGTCATGCATACATTATTTTATGCCGACTTTATAAAGGGCG
>JAOCPS010000012.1:1185907-1205327 GCA_025505425.1 Graphium colonna
ATATAATATTAATAAGATATAAATATTTTCATGACTAAATGCCTCTTTAACAATTTGTAAACCTAAATAATTGCACTAACAGACGTAGAAAACTTTTAACGAACTAGTTAAAAGTTTTCTAAGTCTGTTTATTTTTATAATTTAACATTAAATATTTGTATAGCAGTATTTTTTTAATATAACAAGTGAAAAATTATTTGTTTGGTTTGGTTTATGAATGTTTTCCACAAACAATTTTTTGTGAGATATTTAAATTTGGTTTAAAAATTTATAGAATTTGTAGAAATTATATTTTATTACTGTAGACGTTTTTTGTGGATAAATTTATTAATTTAAAATCCATTTTTATGTTTTTTTTCTATTATTCAGCACATTTTTTTAATTAAACGGGCAATTTTTTTCCTACTTCGGCAATTTTTACACACACAGTAGAGTAAACAATCACTTTGATAATTTTGTTTGACAACGCTACATCTGGATTATTCTCTGATCTGAACATTACTCGTATTTATTTATTATGACATAGGAAAGAGAAAGACAACGTGTTTGAATTTGAAATAAGCGATCATAGAGTATTTATGTAGATTATATTTCTTTTGTAACAATTTCAAAAAATTTACAGATTTTTATAGAAAAAAAACGTACTTAATGAGCCTTTTTTAACTTTAAAGAGTAAATATTTCATTTTTCTCTTTAAAGAACAATTTATAAGAAGCGTTCAAGTTTTAAGGCGACTTTTATTTGTTATGGAAGAGAATAATAAAATTTTAAAGTTTTTTTTCAATATTTTAGCGCCATTAGTTTCGGTGAAGAATAATATTATTATTTATTATTTAATTATTATTATTAATAATAATAATATTATTCTAGTCATCAACTTACGCCACTTTCTGAAGTTTATTTTGAAGGCTATTTATTTGTATATATGAAACAAAATAGTTCGCAATTCTTTTTTCACTTTTTAATTCACCCTAAAAGGGGCCCCCCATGTTAAAAATTCCTTACTTTATATAACACCCTCGTATTTGAGTCACCAACGTATGTGTACCAAGATTTAACTCAATCATTGGGTAGAACAGGCAAACACCGGAGGGATTCTATAAGGGTTCCTTTATTTGTATGGAGTCTACACCCATTTTAAGTACATTTTATATTGTTACTTATACTCGTAGTACATACAATTCAATTATAGTTAGTTATAAAGCGGCTGCAGCTTCCATACAATATTTTTTGAAAATATTACATTTTTTTGAAAATACCAAATGCGTGTATATAACCCACCGTACTAAATGTGCTGAATTAAAAGGAGTTTATTTTTATCGGACCCAAGAATTTTGTCGAATCTACGGTCGAATTCACGTATTAAAGGCGTTGGAGGCAGTGGCCGGTCAAATAAATCGAGACGATCCACTTTTTCGACACTAAGAAAAATTAGTCTTAGTAAAATTATAAACTTAACCCTCATTAAGATTAAACCAATAGAGCTGTAGTAGCTCAGTGTCCGGGCGCTCGCCATAACCTCGGTTTACTCGAACCTAAGTTCAAACCTCGGTGCCAGCGTTAATAAAATTGGCAATTTCTTAATTGCAATTTTAGGTCCTGATTTGCCAACTGCTCTCCGGTGAGGGAAAACATCCTAACTTATGATTCCTCAATCTTCTATGATTACGATCACTAACAAGGTACATGAGTGATTTTTACAACAATCGCGCCAAACAATATCGTTAGAGCCAGAGATGAAAACAGTCTCGTGATTTGGAAGTGTACCAAATAAGCTCTCGATCTAATTGGTACCTATAACAATTATGGTTTTGAATAATGACTAACAATTATTACATTTTAAAATACACGTGTAATTAAAGCATTCTTCACGTTTTAATGTCCGCTAAAGTATACGTGGATAATATCTTTTGACGTAATTTCCCTGTACAAAATAAATTTAAAGAAAGAAGTTCCAGCTCCGCTTTTGAAGAACCAAATCTCATATTGATCCATCCGAGCAATGTTTTTAAAATATGCTTCTCGTATTAATAAACTTTTAATTTGAAGTTAAAATTAACCAATGAAATGTAGCGTGGTATTTTTTTATGGAAAGGAAGACAAACGAGCAAACGGTTCACCTGATGGTAAGCGATCCCGTCGCCCATAGACAATCGCAACATTGAGTGCGTTGTCAACCTGGGAAATTGGATAGAATAGGTTTATTGGATAGGATGGGTGGGGATTAAGGATTATATTATTTAATTTTATAATTCTGATAAGAAGGTGCTTTTTAAACTCGAAATATAAATATCATTCGAGCCTAGGCAATACTAAAATTAAAATTCCTTGTGTTTTAACGGACTTTACAGAACGAGAAAGATCTTAATTCTGTCGAATGTTTTTAACGTGTCACCTCGGTTCTCACATTTTTTTTTCATTTTATTTGAAAGAATTTATTCTAAGATTAGTTCCATATTTTTTTATATAGGAAGTGTTTATAAAAAAAATTATAATAAATTATTGAAAATATATATCAAGGAAATCCACTTTCATGCCTTTGTTTATGTTTTAAACATTTATGAAATCAAATAATAGTTCATCTGGCCTTTTTTATGCAATCAATTTATTTAATTGTCTTTTTGATAAAGGGTAAGAATTGGCTTTTTTTTATTTTTACCACCTTTCAGATATAACATATAATAATAATAATAACCAAAACACTCTTACATTTGGCCACATGATTGGTTGAATTAAAGAGAATCTATTTGTTAACACTGTGAAGGGTAGCAAGGATCCACTTATTAACTGTGAAAATAATATTAACACTGATCTATTCCCTTCCAGAATTAGATACTTATAAGAAAAAATATTATATGAAGTATACGCGCCACATTACAATTAATAGTTTAATTGTCAAGAACAACAGGTTTTGATCGCAATACATAGATATAAGACAAAAATATAAATATTTATTTAAACATTGTTGTAATGCAACATACACGTGAGGTGAATATAGTAAAAGCATTTTAGCTTGAGATTAGAAGAAGGAAAGAACGCATAAAAACGAGGTTCAATGCATGACTTAGGGTCTCTTGACCAACTCACTATCGAATCTAAATTGTTAGATTGGTCTTTATGTTATATAAAAGATTTATCTATCACAAGTTTTTGCGTTGTTCTGTAAATGATAAAAAGAAACCGAAGTGTTCCATTCATATCAAACCTAAATATGGTGTAATAGAATAGGTTTATCACATGAAATATTACTCGACATTTTTGTTTTGTCTTATCTTCACGTATAGAAATCTAATCGAAAAAAATGGGATTAAAGAAGGAAGGCGGAATCAGTTTTCAAAATTTTGTGAAATAATAATTGTATAGTAAATTAAAATAATTACGTGATTATTTATAACGGTGTGTATTTTAAAATTATGCGAGCAATTTATGCACAGCTATTTATGAAGAATCCATTTCGGAAGCAGGAACACTTTAGTTCTGACGAATTCTGACGATACTGGCTGGTTGCCAAATTTAGATCTCACCGCTCCTGTCACTCTATCGAATTTGGTGAGCACGCGTAATGCTCAGGAACGCATGCCAATTCTATTTTCACGTATGCAATTCGGTCAAAAAAAGACACATACAATAAGATATAAAACATATAATATTTCATATAATGTACAACAAATATTTATTTCATTATGTTAACTATGATATTTCCAAGAAAAATATTCCAATATAAAATACCTATAAAACGTCATTAAGGAAACACTGCTGGCGACAATGAATAGTTATTTATTTGGTCAAGTGGGTTCGTCTGACTCACGAGTATTATTATCACATTCACATAAAAGGTACCTATATTTTTGTTGTTTATATGTGAAGCCAGAATTCGCGGAGAATGACGCCATTCTCTTGATATACAGTGTACTTAGTTGGTAGGCATCCATACAGATAATAAAGTAAAGAACGTTAATGTAATGTTTGTGTTTTATCTTGTAGAATTTTTATATTACGATTTAAAAATTCTTTATTCAAAATATTAAGTTATTTATAGACTTCCCAATGAGTCAATTAAATAACCAATCTATTAACCGTTTGAAACATTGATCCATTTTCTACTACGAGTACAATTTAAAATATACGTAAGTATAGACCACTATCAGTTATTTATATTCAATATTATAATACGCACAAACGGTGGTAGAATTTGAATCTGTTTTATTTTATATTGCCTTTTTCATATTGAACTTAATGAAAATATGTAGGTAATAATTTAACTTATAGTTAATAATTAATAGCAATTAGTTTCTAGTTAAGAGGTAAGTTCCCAAAGTAACTTTCATTACATTCCTTTGCGTTTGCGTGCCACTCGTTCGGTATCGATTAGCTGGGCAAAGTAAGTAGGCGTTACGCAGCCGATCTACAGAGAACCTAACAAGGAGAGTGGTGCACGGGCGCGGCCCGTCATGCCGACGTCGAAATAGCGGTCAGACCAACCAGCCGATGACCTGGTTCCAAGGGAAGCCTGAGGAAGGTGGGGAGGCCACGACAACGGTCAGCTTAGTTACACCTAAACATTCCAATATACACTACGACCACTTCCTATTCCTTTCGCGTCATCGTCAATATTTTATTTTAGTAACATGATAAAGCATAGGCAAAGTTATGTCTATATAATATGTTATCCTAAATTATAATTCATGTGTAAAACGAAATCACGACTTCCCTCCTTGTGATAAAGTTCTCTTCTGGCTAGCACCCATCAAATAAATTAGCGAGAATGCACTATAGATAGATGCGTATGTACGAATTTTGTGTTCATTTCAACGCTTGCCACCAAGACGGGTTTCCCGCCCACGCGACTTTATGGCGCCTGACTGGACGAACACATTTACTCAATAGCTACGTTAAACAAGTCAATGTGGAAAGGTCTACTTATTACATTTATAACATTTCTAATAATCTGTACTGCATAATAAAATAAACGTATTACTTTGGCATGTTTTACACATAACTCAATTACTAACCATGTCCGTATTAGGTGAAAAATGAAATGTCATAATTAGTTTAGAAAACAGAGAAGGTTTCCAGAAGCTCAGTGTTACAGTCCTAGTGCCGCGTGGCACAGCGTGGCTCAAGGTCGTGACGTGACGTCGCGACTCGGCAACAGGCGAAAACGCCAAGCCAACTAAACAACGCAACAAGTGCCCCGCACCCGACGACGTCTCCACACTTTATATGCCATTAATATAAAATAGCTGCTACTGGATAGTATGAGTTTATTACCCACGATGAATGATAGTAGTGCGAGGAGTATTAGTCGTTATAGTATAATTGAAGTTTTTATAAATTTTACAAAAATATAGTTAAGTATTAATTTATTATTATTTTATTCAGTACTTCTCGTTTCCTGACAGAGAATCAGGCGACAAGCTGCTATCGGCGTAGCCCGTGCGTCATCGCCTCCGCACTACTGATAAGCGCTCACAATTATCATTGCAAATAATGTGTTTATACATTCATATCAGCCTTTAGGCACCTAGGAGATTCTCCAATAGAAGTTATCACTGGCAGCTTAACGACTAAATACCAAGATTATTGCGAGAATGACGCCAGACTTATTTGTCTGTAAATGAAATATAGTGTGTTGATACTCACAGAATTTTGATAAAGAGGTCTTGTTGATAGCGAGTTCATGAGATAAAAATTAAATGTAGGAAAAAGCCAACGAAATATTAAAATTGTTTACACTTATAATATTTCAGTGTAAATTTTTATAATGTTGTAGAATACAACGATAATAATGATAGTCAAGAGATATTAACGGACAGTTTACAAAGCCAATACCCGTTCTAGTCGAGCGCAACCGTTACGAAATCGGTGCTGCATGAAAATTACATTGGGTCGCTCGTGCTACTAATGGATACTCAATGTAATTGTTATTTCCGTTAGTTTGTAAATTTAATTATTACATATAATGTATTAATTTTCAATCGTAAGTTGTGTATAAATTTAAGAGAGAATATATCATCATTACATACCATCTTATTTATTGAAATCCAATAAAACTCATTAATTGATGTAATGTTTATTGAATACTTTCATTAAAGTTGGCATTATGTTTGCAGAGTTAAAAGTCTGTGCATAGATAGTTATGTATAAATAGATTACGAAGAGCGACCGATCCGGTTGCGATGTAGGAAGGAGATAGATACAACGCGACATGAATCACTTCTTACAGCGGGCACAGTCGGGCTCGGGGAGACACGCGGGGAGTAGTGCGGCGGTGCGGGGAACTAAGTGTATAGCCGAACGGACGAAACGAAGCAACGCAACGACAAAGTACAACTACAAACAGTTGAACAGTCATCTGCGGCGCGGTAACGTGCGTCGTTTGTTGCGGGAATGAACGTCCACCCGAGATACACTCACGGATAATAGATAAAATAAATAATTGCTTACATACACGTCGATAATTATTGTACGTGAAAAAGAAAGTGGTGGTGTTGTGTCAAAGTGCGAGTGAGACACGAGTGACGATAAATAAAGGTGTGTGTGTGTGTATATGTGTGTACTGTGTGGTGGCGTGGATCGTCGCGCAATTATTAACGATGATTCACTTGTGCGCGGGTGAAATGCAGCCTATCGGACTTGTTGACATATGTTTAGAAGGCGTAAACAAATGATATCGAGAAACCTTCTTAAATAATGGTGGACTGACTCATAACTCCGCGGCAGGTAAGAGCGGTTCAAGATATTTAAATAAAGATATTTATTTTTTTTTATTTAGTAGTAGTCAATATCTTATCTAGGTACAATATATGTAAGCGTTTAGCATTCGATCGATGGGTCAAGGACTAAACACTTTCATGTATTGTGTAGGTCTCTACTTGTGTTTAAATAGTATAAACATTCACCCATTAAAATTAGATAAAATTTAAATTTAGCGATAATAATAGTTATCATTCCTCAATACGGGGAAGTTTACACAGTTATAGATCTAGGTTTTATGATTCATTTAATATATTTTATGTCAGTATTAAAACGTATTGAACGTTGCTTGTAAACAATACATCTTGTCATTTTCATTATTTTTAATTGAAGGTTGGGTAACAGCTGTTAGTAGTGTAAATAAAAATTAAAACATCTGATTTTATTGCAATAAATAATAAAATTATAGGCAACAATTGATCATTTTAATAAAAAAAAATACATTTTATATGTTGTTTTGTAAATAAGGAGGAACCGATTTCTTGTACAATATCTAAGGTTTTTAAGTCGCGTTGCTAGTCAGGCTCGGAGATTGAAAGATAAAGCTATTGGGAGAGGTGAAAAAGGCTGGCGGCGTGCTGGCGGCCGCTGCAGGCGTCACCAGGGCCGCCTGGCTTGGCGCCAGGCCGGCGGGCGGCAGCCGACCACCGGGATTCCTTTGTCTCTTACAGCGGACTATTAGACGACTATCCCCAACAAGCTAAAATAATAATAGGTATACATTTTATCCCAACATTTGAAGATAAAAGTATATTTATTAATTAAATATATGACAAAAATCCCATCACAGTTTATACAAAAATAGTCAATTCGTCACATTTGTAATTAAATAAAGTACTCATAAAAAACATATTTTTCGTAAACAGATTAATCATTTGCAAATTGTGTTCAATTGTATTTCAAGCGTACATATTTCCAAGAATACCGATCCGTTTAAATACTGGCCATTTATTTCTTGTTAATAAAAAGCGCAAACCACACTAGCATTGACCAACACCTAGGCATGTCGATTGCCAAGCGAACAGAGGATTTACACTTGTGTGCGTAGTGCGTACTGCGCTTATTTGCTCGCTCGTTATAAACGAGCGGAGCGGCTTGGCTGTCTCCGGTTCTCGGAAATTGTAACGCCTTCTTGGAACGCAGCAACGCAGTCGTCCACGAACACTTTAGAGCGAGCGCAAAGCGAGGTCGCCTTCGTACCTCTACACGGATTTGTATTGTGTCAAGATAAACACGCACACTAATAATTCGAGAATTCTCACATCTCACTCGCTCACTTTACGCATGGGCGTTTATTTCTTTATTGAACTGATTATTCTTAGATATGTAGATTGGCGTGTTTAGAAGTTCCGTATGAAATATTAATTTATTAAACTGATGAATTTCCCTCTCATATATGACTTGTCAAAACGTGTTAATATATATTTTTCATTGACATTCATATGCACTTTATAAACATAAAATGGCAATACATGAAAACTCATTTCATCAATTCAAAGGGTAATGTGTATTTGGTAAGCAATCAATTCCGAAAGTTAATATTACCTGAAAGATTACAACGAAAACTTGGGGATATCCTCGTCGGTTGGCGCAAGTCGTGCCTACGTCATGATGATGTCACACGGCACATTAATAGACACAACACTGGCCGGCACATGCGCCTTGCGTCAATTCCTTCCCGCAACGTAATGCCATGTCGACTATGTATTTGTCAACTATTCTCATTTTGTAGTTATTTACATTGTACATAAATTGGACAATTTTCAATGCCGTTCTCAAAGTTCCTGTCTTTATTTCTAAGCCGCAGATGTTAACATAACATTAAATTGATGGTTATAACCTTAGGAAAAATAAATACATTTACATTATTTATTACTGCACGCAGTAAATAAAGTAAACATAACAAGAAAAAACAAAAAAATTGTAACATATAAATTGTATTGCTTTTAAATAAGGACCTATACCGGATATTTTTTAAGATGCGTACTATATATCGTTTGCTTAATAGTGGGTGATTAAAAATTACTTGATTGTTATCAATGTGCTGAACATAATATGGCTCTGTAAAATACCGCTTCTTGACAAGTAGCTTTTCAGATGAAAATAAACTTCTAGAGATGATATCATAAATTTACAAAGTACTATTTAGTTTCATGTAAAGAGACAGAGAAGTCTTATTAATTTCAAATATGTATACTATTTAATAACAATGACGCAATTATTCTGTAGTGTGATTCAAATTCTTATTCAATAGTTAATTGCTAGAAGACATGTAACAATACGTGTTTATTTACCAAAGACAATTATTACAACAGTTATATAGATGAAAATATATAATACGCAAAATTATCTTACTTACAAAATTATATTACATCGAAAATAATGCAAACCTCTTTTTATCCGCAGTTTCTTTAACCTTGTTAGGAATTTTGATACTCTCGTTCGGTATACTTGCAAAAAGTGCCAACAACTATAAATCGTTGAACATTCTTGTTATATTTTATGTTGGTCAGTTCCGAGATAGCCTATATGATTTAGCGGTACGTTAGTATCTTGTCGTGTACCGTGTAGTTATGCTCCTATTCTCAATATCTTTTATTGGGTATTGTTAAAAAATATTAATTTGATGACGTGATACACGTGAAGCTGTGATCAAACGATGACTGTACTTAAATGCAAATACTGTTTGAAGAGCAACCTGTTTTTACGTTTTGTCATCATGTTTTATCTTCAGGTTTTTCGTATTATTTTTACAAACTATTTAAATGCAATTGGCATTACATTATTCTCCTTTTCTTTCTTAATACGCTGCTTTTTTTATTTTTTATATATTAAATATCATTATTAATTTGGTATTTATGAGTGTTTTTCAACATTTTAGTAAAATCATCAAATTCGATGCAATTCTAAAAGGGGTTCTGAGGCTTACACTTAGAAAGAAATATATTCCGTTCTTTTTTCTGATTTCAGGTTAGACAGTCGCGGGTACGATGCCGCTTACGCAAGAAAAACGTATGGACGGTAACTTCACTAACAACAATGATCAAAGCTACCTCCATAAGAAGTTTAAGAAAATGGCGTCCACCATGTCTGTTTTACCGCCAAATCCATCTAAATCAGAGGAAAATAGACAAAAGGAAACAAGTGCGGTTGCTTCTCCGATTGATACTTCTATTTCGAACGGAAGCATTGCTGCCGCACATCCTGAAATACAAAAGATTAAAGAGAAACAGAACACTGACGTGGAAAATAATGTACAAATTAATTTTAATGAAGTGAACAGTAGGTTAAGCGATGTAAATAACGTTGTTCAGGTATCTGGTAAGACCAGTTTTACCGAAGAATTTTTGAATAAGACTGAAAACCTTGAGAACGATTATATCAGGGACACTTACAGTGGAGGAACAGGGCGATATATATGTCCGTATTGTAAATTATCTTGTGCCAAGCCCTCAGTTCTTCAAAAACATATCAGAGCTCATACAAATGAGAGACCTTTTCCTTGCATACCTTGTGGCTTTGCTTTTAAAACTAAATCTAATTTATACAAACATCAAAGATCGATAACTCATGCTATTAGATTGCAGGGTTCAAACGTGCCGGTTTCTATTAACGATGAAGATTTATCTGGTGGATCAGAAAGTGACACATCTATACCGCCAACGTCTCTTTCCGATACTGGCTCAGACGTGTCGCTTATTCGACTTGATTATAGTAAACGTAATGAAATTTCTTCTCCAGAACTAACAAATGATAGTCACACTCCACCAGCAAACGCTAACGTATCGTTAAATGATGGTGGAAATAAATCAAAGGCAATTTACAAACCTAAGTTTAGAGCGACGTTTTATCAAGGGATTGATGAAAAAGATAAGATAAAAAAAACGATTTCGCCGAACGCTGACTTTCTTACGGAACATATCTCTAAAATTATATCTGATAACGAAGCTATTGTTGATGTTATAGAAACACCTTTACAGAAAAAATATGGAAAAATTAAACAAATTGCTGAAAAAAAGCAAGTTTTAAACGAGTCCGATATAAAACAAGATGCTTCACCGTTAAATTTAACAAAGAATAATAACTCTGATAACTCATTTCGAAAAAGATCTCATTCGGAAAGCTTTTCCCAAGTCGATGAACAAAAACATCCTCTTAATCCGGAAGGCTCAATAATAAAGGACCTTCTTCTTAAAAGTAAAGCTAACGGATTGACTACAATTATAGGAGATTCAATTGATGGATTTGGAACGTTGTATGTATGTCCTTTATGCCAGATAATATTTAGGAGTGTTGATAATTTAGAAACACATAGACTATACTATTGTAAAGGAAGCATGTCGGCTAATTCTAGTACAAATGTGAGTATCCCCCAAAAAGAAGCGAAAATGGGTAGGCCAGAAAACATTTTCATACGAAGTAATTCAGTTAATGTGAAGTTGTCTGAAACACAGCCTAGTGTATATAGTCCTAAAATAAATATGTCTGCTAAATCTCCTGCTTCTAAAAGTAAACCCGATAATCTTGTCATTCTTAAACAAGAATCCAACGATGTGATTGCACCTTTACCGTCACCCGGTCCGTTGCTTGGAAATACAAGACTCGTTGATGCCAGAGCTCCCACTGAATTTAATAGGAAGACGGAAAACTTAAAAATAAAGCCAAAAGAAGTTAGCCCTAAACGAAGAATTGATAGTCGCTCTGATACATACAGCCCAAGGTTGTTAGAAAATATTTCGCCGCGTTCCGCTGATTTATATCCACAAGCAAAGATACGATGTATAGAAACAAATTCGGGGAGTTTGCGAACAATAGAAGAATTATCGCCGCATATAAGACATAATTCAACATCTCTTCAAATGTTTGGCGGCGAAGTAAAAATTCTTGATCACTCCGGTAGTACGACAACTTTGCGTATTGAACCAAGTAAAAATCAGTTATCACCAATATTGATACAACCGAATCTTTCCCCGTCTAAATTTACATCGGACTCCGAAGCCAGCAGCGTCGTTGTGCGATCTGGGCTCCATTCCGGTGGTACAATAGTACATAATCCACCTACACCTAAAGAAGTTATGGGCACACCACAGCCTCAGACATCTAGAATGTCGAGTATTCAAAGTACAAATTTACTTAATATTCATGACATTTCGCATTTCCCCTTTCCGCCTTTAAGCGCGATTACTGCGTACAATCCGTTGACTTTGCCACCTCTTAGCCCTTCAACGTCACCAAATGGTCCTACAACGATTCTTCATGGAGGAAAACTTATACCACATGTGCCGGGAATACCCGGTCCAAACACAGCAGCCACCTTCCTAGGAAATAGTAATACTGTGTCCCAGAAAGTATCTAATAGTGATATTCACACGCAAGTTGTAGAAAGTTTTCAAGAAAATCTGCAAACTGGGAAAGGACCAATGGTATCTAACTATGAAAAAGTTGTCAATTCAAGGAGCCCTAGCACAAAGTCAATAATTTTTGATGCAGATAAATATAATCAAGAGCCTTATAAAAGTGAAATACCTCACTACATGAATAATATTCCTATAATAAAAGTGAAAAATGTAGAAGAGACTAGTGTATCATCTATAACTAAAACCTTTTCGTCGAACATCATTAGACTCGTAACCGCAAGACAAGATATCGCACACAAGCGTAATAGTGACGGTTTTACCAAAACACCGGGTTTAAGGGAAAATACAAATGCATCTCCAAACAAAACTCGATTCAAAGATTTGCAGATACCTGTGAAAAACGTTGAAGTCAAGACGGAAAACGAAATAAGAAATTTTAATTTCGAAAATCTCATAACAAAAGCTGAGATATTTAATAATCAAATTCAAAGTTCGCCTGAAGTACAAAAAAATACGAATGCTCATGAAACAACTGTAACCTCTGTATCTAACGAGAGGTCGGAGACATCTTATTTTCAGAAAAATTCGGCTGCGCGTTCTGGGAGTGACGACAGGAAAACGAAATTCTTGAGGCCATCTACGCTACCGTTAAAACCGGGAACATTTACACCGAAACGACACCATGGCATTACACCCAACGCCAATACGATGCCTTTGGTGTCCCCTGAAACCCCTCGTCCTGCAAAAGCTTACGGGCAATTGTATTTAAATGGGAACGCGTACACATATTTGGGATTGAAATGTTCAACAAAAGCATTCTATTGTACAATCAATCGGCCACAACCGACATATGTACCGAATCAACATTTCTTGTCAATGTACAGCAACTGGCAGGTAATTTGAGATTGATATTTGTGCCTATTTATGAATTACGACAATTCCCTATTGTAATAGTCTGTGTGGTAAATGCGTGCATATGTTTACAGTTATTATCTGAGCTGACGCCAGACCCGTTGGGACTGTCAGCGTCGTCTGCAATGTCTTTGTATGACTCACGCCATCGACCGCAAAATGTGGCCGTCGCTGTGATCAAACAGGATCTCATTCTGACTCATTCATCACAGTGGAATAAAAATTTTAAGGATAATCAACAGGTATTTAATTATATTATAGTTGGAGACATCAATCGGAAATAATCTCAATTATAAAACTTAATAAATTTAATTTACCACATTTAATAGTAAGAAAAGCTTTCAGATGTATGATTTATTAATTTTGCATTCTGTACTTTTAGACAATTGCTTCGATTGACGCTAAGAAGACGGATGATTCAAAACAACTCTCAGATACAACATCGACTCCGAAAAAAGAGTTAACCGGTGGTTTTGAAAGTAATGAAGAATATACATACGTGCGAGGTCGCGGCAGAGGGCGATATGTTTGTTCGGAATGTGGAATCCGTTGCAAGAAACCTTCAATGTTGAAGAAACATATTCGTACACATACAGACGTTCGTCCGTACACATGTACTCACTGCGCATTTAGGTATTGATTGCTTATATTTTAAACAGAAAAAATGCCAATTCTATTTATACTAATATTATGAAAAGTTTGTTTAAATGCCTCTAATCCCCAAAACTACCAGTTGAAATTAAATGAATTCTTTCGATTTGTACCAAAATCCTTATAGTCTGATTTTTTTGAATTTTATTAGCGGTATAATATTTTTACAATCTTTATAAACAAATACAAGAGGTAGACAATTATTGGAAATAATATTTTAAATAGTTATTTTCATGTAAGTTAATGTATAACACATTATCTGCCAGGTCATTACGTTTAATACCTTATCATTGCTTATCATTCACAGCTTCAAGACTAAAGGAAACTTGACTAAACACATGAAAAGCAAAGCGCATTATAAAAAATGTTGTGAATTGGGAATAAATCCAAATGAAGGAAATGAAGAAGGATCAGAAATGACGCAATGTTCCGGAGAAACGGATGATGAAACAGAATCGGATGGTGATGAGGGGAACGAAGGCGAAACTGAATCAAGTGGTAAAATTGTTTTTAATGTATACTTTTACTCTACAGAAATAACGATATGGGTATTGGAAATATACTGAATCAATCTTTTTTGTTTTTATTTTTAGAAATGTTGTCTAAAGTCTTTAAATAGTCGTTTAGTACTTTTCTGTAATACGTCATTTGTTAAAGTTATAAAAAAAAGTTTTATCATGATAAAAGGTTCAAAAATCATGTTATAAATAACTTTTGATTATAAAATTATATTATAAATTGAAAGTTGTGTTTTTTATCTGATATATGACGATAGATAAGTAACGTGTATGTTTATGTAATTTTAGATACGGAGATATACAAGTCGCGATTGCCAGAACATGAAGCTGCCCATTGTCTTCTTTCACTGGGGGGATGTTGTCCAGCGACATCGGCAACTCCGGGCTTAATAACGAGTGCTAGACCTACCACCTATCCATACACTCCTGTTGGAGTAGATAGTATTCCGGTAGAATCCACTCTTGAGAAAAATCAAATGACTAGAAGTAACTCTGTAGATTTAAGGGTGGACATAGAAAATGAACCGATGGATTTGAGTCGTAATGATATAAAAACTACGAATATTCCCGAGATCCCTACCGCTAAGGAGTCCAGTGTTCTGGCCTCTTTAGCATCCAACACTGCAAAGCTTCCCCAACATCAGAGTCAATGGTCTAATGGTGAGCCCATGTTGCATACATATTTAACAGAACGCGCTCTGCTTGATTCAAAGATAAAACAAAGTCAGTTGTCGTCTAATTTGAGCAAAGTTAGGAAAATAGATATAGAGAAATCTATATACATTGAACCGGATGATGCATCTGATACTAACAATGGAATAAATACCAATATTACGACACCGATTAAGTCACCCCAAGTTTACACCTCAAAAGTAACTATTGTTAGTAGCAATAACACAGATAATGTTATGAAGTCCGCGTTGATTCAGAAAGAAAACAATATAAAAACCAGCGGCGATAGCACTGCTTCTGTTAATTATGCTGCCGAAGTGAAACGAGCTCGTACACCTAGCAGTAATTCTGAAAACGCTAAACATGTCGTCTCCGAATATCTGAAACATGCAAGAATAAACCATATAAAGACTCGCGATTGCGAATCTTACCAAAACCATATTGATAATTCGAGCGACGAAAGCAATAGCGGAAAAGTTGCAAACGAGGAAAAATCAAAAAGTGATGACTTCAATAATACTGAATCGGAATCTTTAAAAATGCCCTCTTTAGATCATGAACCAGTCGCTCGAAAAGTCGTAATAGGTGTTGGGGGAGTAGCATTTAAAGTAACAAAAGGAAAAGAATTTGAAGGGGCACCATATTCACCAGGGAGACTGATGGAAGATGGACGTAGAGTCTGTGACTTTTGTAATAAAACATTTACAAAACCTTCCCAGTTAAGATTGCACTTAAATATACATTACATGGAAAGGCCTTTCAGATGCAGCGTTTGCGCTGTTAGTTTTAGGACAAGAGGGCATCTTCAAAAGCATGAACGATCCGGTTCACATCATAATAAAGTGTCAATGACTTCCACGTTTGGAGCAGCCACATCATTCAATCCTCGCCCATTCCGCTGTTCTGATTGTAACATAGCATTCAGAATACACGGCCACTTAGCAAAACACCTTAGAAGTAAAATGCACGTTATGAGATTGGAATGTTTATTCAAACTGCCTTTTGGCACCTTCACTGAAATAGAACGCGCTGGCGTGAGCTTAACAGATATTGATACAACGGATTGCGCCAGTTCTTTAGCTAGTTTGCAATCGTTGGCCCGGAAACTTCATGAGAAGGATCCTACAAAACTTGAATATCGTGAACCTAGCGGTATGGTGGCAGCGCCTCCTGCGGGCAGGGAATCTTCCGAAGACGAAGATGCAGCTGTGTTAATGGAAAACACTTGTGACAATGAAAAAGACAGTGATATAAAAAGTTTGGAACATTGTGTCAGTCAAGACGTTGAAACAAGAAATAATTATAGTGCCACAGATAATTAGTGCCAAAAGTATGATAAGTAGGAATTTTATTGTGCAATTATTGTTTTTTTTTTTACTATAAGTGTTAATTTAAAGTGTAATTATTCATACTGGGGTCTGACTCAGAATGTGTGAAAACAAACTGATGCGCTTTAACAATATACATATTTGTATCCTTTATTTCAATACTATTGTGGAAATGTATGTCATGTAAATATCCCAAAATTTAAATAATTTTAATATTGTTACATTTGCTTCCATCTTAAGGCTTTTGTATAATGATTGTTATAAATAGGTCTTATTAATTAAGAATTATTGGATGTGTTAAATTTACATTTTTCTTTATACATTCTTATTAAAACATAGCTTCCATTCAATCTTTTCTAAAATATACTTACAGTAACACTTTGTGGTCCATATTTTTAAAAGATGCTTAAAAAATATCAATGAAACATATTACAAAATTGTAGTGATTCTTAATAGATACCATAACAACTCTTTTGTATGTATTTTTATAAAATATATACTATATTTACAATGAGTAATGTTGACTTCCAATATAGTTTATCTTTAAACAATTGGCATATCAAACTTCCATAAACAAAATTAAGATAAACATTAAATCCTTGAAGAGTCTTCCATATCGAAAATAGTACTTGTGCTAGATGATTGTATAAAAATAGTTAACTCTTCATTTGGGTGAATATTTGACTTGTGTAAACCCTGTACCAACTATTCTCGATAACAATGTAAATAGTACATAAGTTCTTTACTTTCTTAATATTACATTGTCAAGAATGTTATTAGTTTTTATATAATATAGATATAAAAGCGGGCTAAATGTAAGTAACCAAAGGTTAATTCATTAAATGTTGGCAAATATGATGTTTGTAAAACTAATTGCTGAACAAAGTAGACTTGCTACTGATTGCAATTTCCGTGAGATGAATAACTAATAGATATTTAGTGGCTATTTAATTTGCTTAAATGATATAAGGTTTTCGGCAGATTTTATTTATTTTTATGGAAGGGTAATGTGTTTAATAGGTAAAAGATTTTTAAGCGGTATTTTAAACACACGTTGCATTACGTTGAAATTAACAGGGATTTAAAATGTGCTCTGGAAATGTTTCTAAAAATTTTCTTTATATCCTTACTAAGAATTACTTTGTATTAGGTTAGCCGATTAAAAACTATCTAATACGAAAGTACAGATTGTAAAACCGACATTGTATGTAATTTGGAATCTTTTATTTGTTCCATGCTGTATGAACATTGGCAACTGATATATTTACGGTTTATTTATGTATTGAGTTAAAGATTTTTTATGTATTTTAATATTGATATCCATAGTAAAACAAATATTTGAAGTGTTCCTGTTCTTCAAATAAAATATATGAATAAAACAAAATGTACTTGCATCTATATATTTGAACAAGAATATTTTCGTGAATTTAAAGAAAATGGTACTGCCAACAGCGATGGACTTTGATCCGATGATGTAATGAAGAAATCTGAGCGCAATAACCAACATCTACTTTTATAAGTTAATGTCTATTGTAAGTGAACATGCGCACAAACTATGTTGATAACATAAACGTTTCCTTTGCACACACATAAAACCTGCCAAGCAAAGTATAGTAACACTGAAATTACAATTTAATAATATTGTTGAAGATCAAGCAAAATGAAATGTTATCTTTCTTAACGTTATGGAGAACAGAAGGTGGTTAAAAATCAATCTCAATAAATAATTAATCAAATTAATGTAATAACATGTTGCCTTTTTGACTTTAAATTTATAACTATCTATGTATTTTTTTTTTGTTTGTATACAACCAACAAATTTTTGTTCTACTCGAACAAGTTGTAAATTTTCTTCGGATTTCAAACTTGCTTGAATTATAAACATTGAGTAGAGATTAATGTAATGTGGCCTGAAAATTTTAAATTAGATATTAAGAGACTTGCCTGTGAATTCGTCATTATTTTTATATTCTGCATCAGGTTGATAATATGCTACAAATATAAACTATAGAAAAAAATGCATGAACATGTTATTGGGACTTCATATATGACTTTGTTTAATAATCATATCAAATAAATGTCTCAAGCAAGAGGTACATTAATATATAGGATTAAAGTATTCCAAATTTAAACATTTTAATATATTGCATTTTAATTCTATACCTTATGGATAAAGGGGTAATAATTAAAAAAATCTTGTCAAATATTTACCCATTTATTGTTTATGATACATTATGAATGGATATTTTATATCAATAAGACTTAAAATAAATGTAAAATATTCCTTATGTGTATTATTCCTCTGGATCACCGTGCATCAAAGACGACCACTGAAATTAGAGTTAAGGAAATAACATTCGAACAATATGACTTAAAAGAATACAATAAAATAAGTAAAAAAAATTAAGAGTACGGTAAAATTGGAATGCGCTCTAACATCAGTAAAAATATTACAAATTTGTGTACACACCAATACAATTTATAATATATACTATATATTGGTAAATATGCCATCCATTATAGCGTGTACAGTAAGGTAAAAAGTCAGTAAACAAAATAAATACAGACAGTCGCGAACAAAACGTCAACGCCACAGCCGCTTGAACGCCTAAAAATTGTGATGCTACTTTTTTTAAAGGATGATCAGTTTCCTTTTTTAAATTGTTCTCAATTGATTTCTGACCAATTCTTTTCCACTTACATTTTTATATTATCAACAATGCTCATGACTGTCACAAGTGTTGATTCTATTTATTCTGTTTGTAAAATGAAAATAAATTTTAGTTTCATTTTTATCATAATCATGACTATTACTTACTTGACATTTAAAACATCCTTCTATTTAGAGAGAAGTCAATAAATTCCTTCGCGTAAATGACATCGTAATAAGTAACGATTTAAAAAATGTTCCAAAGTAAAAAAAAAAAATCAATTCGGAATGCTGTCCTTTGCTAATTTTTATGCACAATGTTCTGTGTTAAATAGCACAGAACATTTTATACGTTATATTATATACAAGTTTATACAAGTTAATTAAAACTTTTCAGATCTATCAAACCCTTTATTTCTTCCCATCCCTTGTTTTTGAAGCGTAAAAACATTAGTAAGTATACTATTTCTATAATAACTCGCCTACGTCTAGGTTTTGATGCCTCCCCAGTTTTTCTAGCCAAAATTCGTATCCGTGATCATTCCTTGTGTGAGTGCGGCCTGGATGAAGGTTCTG
>JAOCPS010000012.1:1205427-1220721 GCA_025505425.1 Graphium colonna
GGCCGTCGCCGCGCTCGCCTTCTACATGGGCGCCCTAAGGCCGGATAATGGCGAACGTAAGATTGTGTTTATTAAAACATAAGCGTATCTTTCGTAAGACCTGAGTCTTGTGCTGCGAGTGTTTTACAGGTATAAAATACACCGAAACAATATTTGCTCCGGGTAGGAATCGTGTGTCGCCGCAGCCAACGTCTCAGTGACTCCGTTAACTGGTCATTAATGATACTAGTTATTTCTCATTGGCGCTTGTTTTTATATTTTTTTTAGAAAAGTTGGCATGTATTCAGACGCTTCACCTGATGTTAGTGATGCCATGGACACGCAATGGTCGCAGAGTATGTATTGCCCGGGAATTTTGTTTATTGGCTCAGGAACATATTAAGAATTTTGGAATGAAGTCATACGTACTTTATTTTATGTTGATTTTTTTAAAGAACAGCAAATGGAATAAGTGTTGTATAAAACACTTTTCTTTTCTTCGAAATAACGTGAAAGATTCCAAATAATGAACCGCTGGATCGTTATTTCTAATTATATTAAAAATTATTTATTATTATTATTGTAATCGATATTACATTTTTTCATCTCATAAATTACGACAAATAAGTTTATGTTGATCATTCCCTACACTCTGTTCTTTTTATATAGATAGAAAAACTAACGAGCAGACGGTTCACCTGATGGTAAGCGATCCCGTGCCCGCGAGTCGCGAGTGCGTTATCAACCTTGGAATTTGAATTGAATAAGTTTATTGGATAGGATGGGAGCGGGATCAAGGATTTGGAGGGGAAAGGATTGGAAAAAGAAAAGGGTACACATGGCCATCCGGCATACCCAAAAGTCACACATACTTTATTTTATGCCGACTTTATAAAGGGTGGTGGTGCGTCCCCGGGCGAGCGCGGCTGTAAAAGTGCAGCAAAAGTTTTGAAAAGATCTTATATTCTACCACCTTACATAAAAATGAAAGGTTATTCCTGTAAGGAAAAACTAAGGTCATCGATGCGTGTTCATAAAATGCAATTAACTTTCACGTAATATTGGATAACCGTTACCGACCATCATTTTCAGAAGAACTATTGATATAAAGGTCTGATCTGAACTAATAAGGCGGTAAATTAATGAGGCTTTAATAAATTCAGATTTATAGAGAGCACAATATTTTCTAATTTGATCGATTACAGATAACAATGATTTACTAAGTTATTATTTCTATTATTATGATTTCAAAGCTCTGTGTTCTTTTCAGCAATAATGACGTTCGAGGGCAACTTTCGGGTTACACGGGGCGACGTGTATGGCGGAGTACCCGGGAGTCCAGCGTGGAACGAGCGTGCCCGGCGGTACAGCGTCGCCCTAAAGCAGGCCTTCAACGCGCCCTCTCCCCTCAGACAGTCCTTCGTGGGGGCGGTGGTCACGGGCTTCGGCGATCGCACACTAGACGTACACTTCAGATTGTATCTGGACAGAAGAAAAATACCGAGGTTTGATGTTCTTACGTAATAACCTGTGTTTTGGTTCACTCTAAATACTGTTGTTTTTTTTAATTAACTCTAACTCTTTTTTAAATTAAATGAGAGGCAAATTTGCTTGGCTATTCGTACTAATTATATAGAGAAATGCTTGAGAGGTTGTGAGTTACCTTAACCATTAAAAATAATATTTTATCACTGATCGATAGACTGACAATGCTATTAAGACACTAAATAAAATCAGACTATCGGCAGTAAGATTTGTTTAATGTTATATAAAACTATGACAAATATAAAATATTAACAATTCATTTCTTATTTTCAGCACCATGTCTAATATAGAAGAATCACTTAAGAACGTTTTAGTTCAGGATTTATTATCAAAGCAGCCTTCATTTGGGCAAATAAAAGTAGATATATCTAGCATAGCTATAAAAAGAGACTTAGAACACACATATCATTCAGAGTCTTATGTAAGAGAGGCTTTAAACGAAAGTTTGGCGAGTTATCAGCCTAAACAGTTATCTCATCAAAATGACAAATCATTACAAAGCAGAATTGGCGTGGTCCGAAAAACAACTGTTAAACCTAACCAACCTGGTAAAAAAATTGATCCTGACGAACCTGATATTGATACTGAAAATATTCCTGTCGTTCAAGGCTCTTTTCAAATCACGAAAACCGAAGCGGATATAACAGAAAACAAACATAATAATGTTCCAATACGACGGGATGAAAAACCAGCTCATAAGCCGACAACTGCGAAGCCAAGCTCTACGACAAAAACAACAACAACGAAAATTACAACCACAGCACGACCATCAACCAAAGCAAGTTCAGTTGCCACAACAACGTCTAAACTGAAACCTTTCACAATTATGTCTAATTTAGGCATTAAAACAAGAACCACTTCCACACAAAAACCAGAAACAATAAAAACATCTAGAAAAACGACGACTACAACACCTTTAACGACTATCTCAACAACACTATCAACAACTACTGTACAAAGTACCACTGCTAATGTTTCACAAATACTTTTGGACCTTCTAACAAACGATAACCATAATAAAGATTTACCAAAAATAGATACGCTATTTACTGTACCACATGTTATAGATAATGAACCATGGCGACCAATCACAAGACCATATTACGAAACCACCACAGTTAAGCCTCTGGCCATAACTGAAGAACCAGTAAGTGAGCAAAGTGCACAGGATCGAATCGGAGTTGCAGAAGTTGTCGAAGATATATCATTATTAGAAAGTATGTTGACTCCTATACCACCACTTCGCTATCCCGATAAAATAACACGGAGACCAGGTCATTACAATTTGGATCAAAATTTAGCAGCTGATGTTTATGTACCTAGTCCAGTTTATACGAGTTTCACACTTCCGACCTTCGCACCACCTTTAAAAAATATGGAAACATTGGGGTCGGCATATCCCAGACCATTTCCTTTACCAGTGGACAAAATTAGTTCCGCTAAGCTAGGTATTGTAGAAAGTGTTGTAGATGATGAAGACGATGGTAAACCAATAATAAGGCCTCCTAAAGACAAAATGACGTCCACCATTATTAACGTCATGCATTCAGGTACCCAACAAGACAACAGCACTGAAAGAGTAGCATTTGATGGTTTATCTATAGTAAAGAAACTAAATGGTACAACAACAAGTAGAATAACTCCTACGACTACAACTTCCACAGTCTCAACAACAAGTGCAAAAACAATTACAACATTTATTACTACGACTACTAAACCGAGCACGACAACGACCTCTACTACGACAGCAGTACCGCCTATATCGCCTGAAAAAATAATTGATAAAAATAATAATATAAAGGATATAAATAAAGAGAATTCGACTAAACGGCCTAACGATAAAGTTTCCGTTATTCCGACCACAGGAGCCCCGTATCACACTTGGGAATTGGTAAACACATCGACAAACCAAAATGATACTCACACTAAAAGCTCACCAGAAAAATATTACAATGACACGTTACAAGCAATAATTACTAAAAATGACGCAAATTATCTTAATACAACTCCAAGATTTCCAAATAAAATATCATTATTAAGAAATTTAACTGATATCATTAAAAAATACACGCATAGTACTAAAAAGCCAGAGATAAGTAGAATACAAAACACAGAAGTCAATAGAATACAGAATACAGAGTCAGTCAGTAGAACTGACGAACAAGAAATCGATAGTCACATAGAAATGACAGGTTCCGTCGAAGTAATACCAGATGAAGAACTCGAGGCAACTACAGCGAGAGTTATTACGCTAATGCCTGTAAAGTCAAACCTTGGAGTCAACAGACCATTAAGACCGAGACCCAAAATAAAAAATGAAGCTCAAGTAGCAAAAGAAAACTTACGCAGTTTTTTTAATAGCGCTGTCCAAGCGCAAAAGCTCATGGATGAGCTTAACACAGAAAATTATTTACTTGCTCAAAACCTAACGAGCAATGATGACGATATTCAGGAAACAGCGACAATTGCTGATATTGAAGGATACGAAACGGAGCATCATGAAGTAATCGCAAGTATGCCTGATAATACGGACTTCCTAGACCATATACCTAATATATCAACCAACAATAGATTTCCGAAATCTAGTAGCGAGCTAAACCATTCCAATCTTAAAGACCACTCCTCTGAAAACACACATGATTACGGCAAAGATATTCCAGAAGGTACGTACAGAGTTTCCTATCATGTCACTGGAAGTGTTAGCAGTAAACAGGCTAATAAAACGCAAAACCTCCCAGCTTATGAATTAGCTTTAGAGCCCGATGTAGTTTTAGACATACCTATAAATCAAAGTAATGCCCTTACAATTGACAAATTAAAGCAATTAGCTAGTCTCGCCACGATCACAGAATATACAAATAACACTTTATTTCGACCTTCTGGAGGTGTAATATCAACTAAAGCGATACCATCTAGTTATACACTTAATCAAGCGGGGTTTAAAATATTGACCAAAACGTACCATAAAACACAACCTTCAAAACAAGACGAAAACAGTTTCAACAGACCAGAAAAAACTTACAACAAAGCGTACACGGTGAAACCTCAGAAGGAGAAGGAAGTGAACAAAGATATTCTGAAAGAAGGTGACTAATTAATAATTTACGTTATATGTCGTATTAAGCCGTGTGATGTTACAATTTCTGTTTTCATTTGTTTTAGAAGAGTGCAACAACGCTACGTCTTTTCGTTGTTCAACCGGTCAGTGTTTACCTGATACTTCGAGGTGTAATCGTCTTATGGATTGCCCAGGTGGAGAAGACGAGCGTGCTTGTTCTTGCGCGGACTATTTAAGGGCAGACTTTTCCCAAACGAAGATCTGTGATGGCGTGGTGGACTGTTGGGACTATTCCGATGAAAACAAATGCGGTAATATATAAAAGCAATTATCTGTCAAAATATCAAAGTGGTAAAGTTTATGTAGATATATATTATTTTTTAATTTTAGAATGGTGCAATGAAAATCAATATGTTTGTTCAAATGCTCGTCAGTGCATAGACATGTCACGCGTTTGTGATGGCACACCAGACTGTCCGCTTGGTGATGATGAAAAAACTTGTGTTGCATTGTCCGACGAAATTGAAGAGAATGAAGTTGTTCCATATAATGAAGAAGGTAGTATCGCAATTAATATAAAGGACGTTATAGGGTTCTTTACATTAGATGTTATGAAAACTATATGCAATTGTTTTCAGGGTTTGTGATGGTTCGTAAGCGAGGTGAATGGGGCCGATTATGCGTAGAAAGTTTTGCAGACGTAGTGGCTGAGGCACACAGTTCTTTGAAATTACCAGATCTTGGTAGGGCTGTATGTAAGGCTATGACTTTTGGGTAAGAAAACATTTTTTTTTCTAACGTAAAAGTCACGTAAAGACAAAAGAGTTGACTTACACATTTTTGGCAAGCCTTTGAATTGACCTAAAGTCCTGATATGTATTTTTTCTCTTCTCCAGTGGATCAAGATGGGCTCGAGAAGCCCGCGAGGGTCGTCGTATAAGTTCCGCTGGCTATTGGGAGGTGTTTCACAACAAGGCTGCCCGAGCAGCCGACACCCGTCTGACCTTCCGACGCGCCGACTGCCCCAGACGGAAAGCTTTGCGAGTCCGTTGTGAAGATCTCGAATGCGGAGTACGGCCACATGCGGACTCACAGCAACCCAGGTATTTTTCTTCGAAAAATAAACAACAGAATAAAATATGTAAGGTAAAATATTTTGCTTGTATATACACAATTTAGAAACAAATAACTTATCAACGGCGTGTTGGAAAATAATGACAAAGAAACCAATCAATATATTTTATATTGATAGATTTTGTTGTCATTAAATTCCATTAAAGCTTAACTTAATTGTCAATGTTATGTACGTACAACGTTTAATAAATTGTCTCCTTACTCTTAGGGGACGAGTTGTTAAAAGCAATGAACCTAATTCATAAATAAATTTGTTGAAAATCGCTTAGCACCAGTGTCATATTCTCTATCTTTATGTATACAAGGAATCACCTCCGTAGTCTAATGGTATGGACACTTTCTTTGTAAACCGGATCGTGGGTTCAAATACCGCAGGGGTACAATATTTTTTTGTTTCTTGGTTAGATTAAGGCTGATCACCCGATTGCCTGAAAAGAAAGATGATCCATGGCAAAACTCAGTCCTGCGCCTGATTTCTCTCCGACCGTGCCGGTTATCCGTCCCATCGGGCTATTATAATAAAGAAACAGAGAGTGCACCTGTGTTTGCGCGTAGACTTGTGCATTACAATATCTCCTGCGCAGTTAGTTGACCTCAGACTGGATTGGCCGCCGTGGCCATAATTCGGTCAGGAGGACTTTATATAGCGGCTGATGGTGAGTCACGTACGTTATTAAAGGGGGGCAGTTGGTACACGATTTTCGTCATGTGTTGGTTAGGGATGTAACTCGCAAGCGCATGCGCTGCGTCGGCTGGCATGCAGTGTCTTTAGTATACTTTCCGGAGATCTCATGGTATTTGATACAGCAGCTTTGTCTTTGATGAAATGCCGCCAATTAGATTGGCAAGCTACGGGTTATATATGAGTACGTGGCGGTGTGTTGGGTAGGGATGTAACTCACGAGCGCATGCGGTGGGGCAGGGTGGTGGGCGGCGGCGGCGCGGCGGCGGGCGCGTGGCCCTGGCAGGCGGCGCTCTACCGCGACGGGGACTTCCAGTGCGGCGCCACGCTCATCAGCGCCCAGTGGCTGCTCTCGGCCAGCCATTGCTTCTACCAGTAAGTTTCTTTTTTATACTGAATGAGGCCGTGTAAAGGCTCATCCGATAGTACGTGATTACCACCACCCATGGACTATTGCAGCAACGGTGTAGTGTAGAACACTCCCTGTCGGATTTGTAACTGTAAACTGCACTTCTAGCCTTCCATCTGATAAAACGAATGTAAATGAGATCGACGCTCATTTCTGGTTCCCATTTTCATTAGAAAAAACACGTAAATTCTCACTGCTTTCATGGGAATTTTTACTCAGAACGGTTGACTTTATGCTTGGACACTTGCAGCCCTTTGGATATATCGCCATACATTATAGGTTTTTAATTATTCTAACTATAGATAAAATGTACAATTTCTTTTCTGGCGAAGATGATATTTATTGTAATCGATACGTTACAAAATAAATCTGGTTTATGTGGAAACAAAAAGAATTTGCGTAAAGGTTACGTTATTTTACATGTCAAATACCATTAATCTATTTTATATTAATGTTCAAGTAAGTCAAAAAATTAAATTTTGTTAAAATTTGTCAAAAAAAATTATTGAAGTTGTAGTATTTTTTGGCCATAAATGGATAGACGACCACCTCTATGACCTCTAAAGATAACGATCTTTAGGCTTAGATACATATCACCGTCGATTTTTTGACAAATGATGTACGTGGAACATCGAATTAGTAATTGACCACCTTACGACCTCTACAAACAACCACAACGAGACATGTATCTATTATATTTTACTATTTAATCTGTTTGCAAATTAAGCGACATATAACATCAAACGAGCAAATATAAGCTATGTTAAAAGATTTTTATTTTGCATGCTGTCGACGCCTGTAACTGTAACTTACAAAATAATAATAATTGTGATGTTTATTTGTGTACATTATGTTGGTGTTTAATAAAAAAATATTTTTTTTATTAGATAGTACACATATTTAGGGGTTATTGTCTAATTTCAGAGCAACAGAAGCTCACTGGGTGGCGAGGCTAGGCGCATTACGACGAGGCGCGTGGCCCCGCGGACCCTGGGAGAGAGTGGCGCGCGTTCGCCAACTAGTGTTGCATCCAAAATACGCCGCAAGGGGATTCCGTAACGACATTGCTTTGTTGCGAGTGGATCCAGTGCAGTTGCATGCACGCCTCCGTCCTGCCTGTCTGCCTCCCCCGCGCACTGCGCCCCCTGCCGGCCGCCACTGCACTGTAGTCGGCTGGGGACAGCTTTATGAGCATGAACGTGTCTTCCGTGAGTACTATCCTATTTTTTTTATATATTGCTGTTATTAGCTATTATATAATGAACTCCTGAAACGATGCGCTTGATAACAGTGGTCTTAGACTGAATATCACCAAGACAATACATGGCCTGCAGTGATAATGGACCAATTTTAATATCTTGGCGCTGTATTGAACGAATCAGAGACGATCGTCAGCGAAATAAAATCGAGAATTGCCGCTGCCTGGGTCAAATGGAGAGAAGTGACAGCAGTAAGCTGTTATCCAAACGTTTCTTTTCATCTTAAGGGATTTATTTATAAAAGCATCAAAAGACCAATAATGCTCTATGGCAGTGAAACCTGGCCAACGTTTATGAGACATATTCACGATCTCCTTTCGATGAAATGAAGTTGCTTCGGTGGATGTGCGGCGTTACCCGATTTGACTTAGTGCGTCACGAATATATTCGCGGCAGCCTTGGTGTGAGATATATCGGTGAAAAAGTCCAGGAATCTCGTCTTCGCTGGTTTGACTATATTTTTGACGTCTCGAGAGCTACTTGGGTCACAGGTGGCTAAATATGTCTGTAACTGGTCAAAGACCTAGTAGCCGGCTCAAATAGATGGATTGATATCGCGAAATATGATGCACTTGAAAATGGTTTGTCTGTGCGAGATGCAATGGATAAGGGAAAGTGGTGTCGAGGATTAGCAAAGCGGACCCTGGCGTAGGTCGAGATAAACGCTATGATATGATGAAGAAGATTAGCTATTATATACGATAAGATGTCGACTCAGAATTTTTAAGTGTGATATGTTATTTATTTTATCAAAATCTAGTGACTAGCGCATTACAGGCTGGTCGATGACTTGTCAGAAATTCAAATAAGTTGGATAGATATATTTGAAATTGGCCCTGCTAAATTATCACCGTCGTTTTCGTCTTGTAGTTTTGGATGTAAAGGTGAGAGATTACATTCGTGTTTGTGCATTCTCGTACACTATTGGTTGGTCGTGTGTTTTTTTTACGTAAAACATTTTGATAAGTTATTTCAAAATATATTTTATACACATTCCAGCTGACACCCTGCAAGAAGTGGAGCTGCCGGTGATCTCGACGGCCGAGTGCCGTCGCCGGACGCGCCTTCTCCCGCTGTACCGAGTGACCGAGGACATGTTCTGCGCGGGCTACGAGAGGGGGGGCAGGGACGCCTGCCTCGGGGACTCCGGCGGACCTCTCATGTGCCAGGTAATCATCGAATCATCATATTTTATTTTCTTAATCCATAAAAACGTTTGTGTAAACATTTTTGAAATACTGACGTATTGTAGTCACGGGGCACTTTGTACCATTCGGTTTTTTTATTAAGTGAAGGCTCATTTCAAGCTCGCATTAGTCATGTTATACGAACTTTAAATTTCTGGTGGGCTTTTTCTCTTGTGATCGACTATAGACAGTGATCACCTAAGATTGTTTTTTTGAGAGCAGTTAATTTTTTTAATATGAAACTAAAAATACCTCAGCAACCTTGAATACCAGCGCATACTTTGTTTAGATATTAATAATATTATATACTTTGAATTTTAAAAGTAAATCTAAGAGAATAATAAAAAAGATGTAACTATTTACATACAAGAGAAATTCGTTTGTTATTCGTACATCTACCAAATTCATATCTTGTGTGCATGTGTATGTCACTGAACTGCTCCTCAATGGCTGGACCGGTTTTGATATAATTTTTGTGTGTTCAAGGGGATTCGAGAATGGTTAAGATTCACAATTTGGTCCAGAAAAAGTTACAATTTTCGAATTAAAGACGTGTGTACACGACGTGTGTCGGGTCCGCTAGTATTATATATTTGTCTACATAGTAACTGAATACGGGACCTTTTCCGCCTTTACAGGAAGGAGCAAAATGGTTTATATACGGCGTAACTTCCAACGGGTACGGGTGCGCACGGGCGAATCGGCCCGGAGTCTACACGAAGGTGTCAAACTACATCGACTGGATAGACGGCGTCATCGCGTCAAACACGCCGCGGGTCAACGAGACCGTTTTCAAAGAAGACCCGGAATCCGACGAAGACTTCTACGTCGATTTAGAAACTGCAGAGAATAGAAGAAGGGTTTCTATAGACACGTGTAAAGGTTTTAGGTGTCCACTCGGCGAGTGCTTGCCGAACTCGAGCCTCTGTAACGGCTTTCTAGAATGTTCCGATGGCAGCGATGAATTTAACTGTCACATTTCTCCATTAAACACTTCTAGCATAGATCCAGATTAACACACGGACATGACTAATATGTATATGTATGTATAAGCCAGTACTTAATTCTAGAGTAATTGTTCTGATTTCGACTGATACATTGTAAGTAAAAATAAGTTCTTGGATCGAAAGAATTACGGTTTCGAAAATTGCATGTCTGTTCTTTACTTCTAAGCCATACCAAGCGGGCGATGTATATATAGCCTTAAATTACCTGCCCGATGATTTATTATGTCTTATTGCTAAAGTTATACTAAATCTATTTAAATTCTATTTATTGAAATAACATGGATAGCCTTTTCCGTTTGAAGTTATTTTATTCAAATGGACGACGTAAGCCATGGATGAAATAAAAAAATACCTGTTTAAACTTGGTTTCATTTGTAAACAATCCTTCCTTTCGGCTGGGTTTTGATCTTTTAGGTGTAAAATAAATATTATTATATTGAATTGAATGTCCATTTAATGAATTAGTTCAGAGATATACTAACAATTTATTTATTTTACTGAAAATCTTTTGTCATATGTAAAATATTTTTAGAATTAGCTATAAATAAGCGGTAATATAATGTAATTAGTATAATACATAAAATTATTTCCATAGTCGTTAAATCTTATAAACATCATATATAACAAACATATTTGATTAGCCTTTATAATATACAGAGAAATAAAACACCACGGATCTTAAAAATTATTTTAATCTCTCGACAAATAAATTAAAAAAAAATCTTCAAATAAGAATGGCATAATAAATAATTACTATTCGCAATGTCACATTGTCACAATAAAAAAAAAATGTTACGAAAACTGATTTATGTATAGCGTGAGTAATGTAATACTTTTATATCAACACGAATTACAATCACAATCGATTAATAACAAAGCGATTACGGTATTACACGAGGAGACGATCACAATGAGATATTAAACAGTATAGAAATTAATACTAGACCACGCCTGCATATAGCGTATTTCGGGGTTTTATAGTCACTCTATTAAGTTACATACAGCCAATATTATCGAAGAGAAATGCAGAGTTCTTATATCAAAAAAACTCGTGACGTACACACTCCTTAAGCTATCCTTATGTCCTACAATCCGTACCGACCGGTACCGCCCTCTACCGAGTCACATTGGGACAAACAAACGAAAGGAACATCTTCACATTACAGGCCAGTAAATATTTGAATTACAGTTATATCTACGTCATATTAGATTTATATCTTAAATCGAGCGACATGAGCAAGAAACGAATGGATTATACGTAGGCTAATGTTTTTTCACGCATCCGGAGACTGCACTATACTATAGAGTTATTATATAATATTTGTGCTGGTTTAGTGTTAGCAGATCGGGGTTGTGAGCGAATATTGAACTAGACCGTGCGTAGTATTAGCTAAAAGATCCGCTGGTTGGTAATGTCTGGCTGGAATCCGGGTGGTGATTGGAGGGTTGGCTTGCCACCTAACCCTTGTTCTCGACGGGTGATGTAGTGAGACCGGTGGGCGGCTTGTTCAACACTGTCTTGAACTGCTCCGGAATCGGGTGCTCGGACTGGGGGATGAAAATTTACATTTTATAAATAAAATCAACATAAAACCAATAATAATATAATGAAATAAAGTACACAGTATATTAATACGGTTTCAATAAATTTTATTTTATAAAATGTTTTTGTTTTAAAACATTTGTTAAATTGACACAATACTTTAAATATGTCATAAGAACACTTTTAATGAATATTTAAACAAAAGATCTCATTATGATAGGAAAAGTTAAATAACACGTATATGTTAATAAAAATATTAGAAGCATAACAACAGACAATAAAACACAGAATCTTATATTACGTGGAAAATTATCACATAATACTTTTATTAAACCTATGGGTGTTCATTTCTGGCGTGAAAATTCAAAAGTTCAGATTAGTTTTAGTCTGTTGCAATTAAATGATAGAGAAAAAGTAAAGAAACATAAGTCTCTTGTACAATTAGATTTTATCATTAAATTTGGCAATAAAATTGGAGCAAAATCGTTTGATACGGATCGTCAATAATAAAAAAAACTGTGAGAAAAGTCAATTGCTGCTGAAATTTTACAATTTAGGAGCAATTTAGCATAGTAGAGGAGTCCTCTGTGTACATTTTGTCACCGGTAATATACTATACTTTTTTTATGGAAAGGAAGACAATCCTGATGTTAAGCGACCCCGTCGCCCATGGACACACACGACATCCGAAGAGTTGTGAATGCGTTTCCAACCCGGAAAATTGGATAGAATAGGTTTATTGGATAGGACGGGGTGGGATATTGGAAAGGGAAATTAGTGGGAAAAGAAAAAGGTAGTAATCGACCAACATCATCCAACAACCCCAAAAGTCATGCAAACTTTATTTTATGCCGACTTTGTAAAGGTTGACGGTGGTACTTCCACGGCGAGCGGACGAGCGTCGGACGCCTGAAATATCTAGAAATGCTGTGAAAATAAGCTATACATCTGCTGATAAAAATATGAGAAACTTACGTAATCCCCATTGGCCTTGGGCACGAGAACGTTCATCTCTGAGGACTTGGAGCTGACGATCTCAACGTCGAGGGACTCCGGCGACAGGTAGATCTGGCACCCGTCCGTCTTGTCGATGGAGATGGTTGGCACCTTGCCCAACACCTGCAATGATCGATGCAATTTTGAAAATTTATTTAGTGCAACATTACTAAACAACACTTTTGAATCATTGCCTAATTTAAACTTCTGTAAATTTTTACTAAATAGAAAAATTAGCAACAAGTATTTTCGTATTTAAAAGATAAGTTTAATAGAACATGATGCTTCATCATATCAGTAGACTTAATATATTGACAAGTTAATTTTCACAGAAAATCACAAAAACCTACTTCAAACTCCTTAAAGATGTACTTTCGAAACACATATTTTCTATTATTTTGATGTGATGAACAAACTGAACCCGATTTTTATAAAAAAACAATTGTAAAATCATGTTAAAAATATACACTATCAGAGAATATTTTATACAACTGTGTATTATGTATACAAGTGTCTTTTCTTTCGATATTAAAATATGGAGTAATAAAATGAAGTTATTGCAAACGCAAAATATATAGGATCGATGGGAATAAAACCTTTTATTTTTATACGCATATTTATATTTCAATGTCATAAAGTAATTTAAAGAGCCAAGTTTCAAAGAAGGAACGACGTCAAGCGGCTGACAGGGAAATTCTGCCATTATTTTCGATCGTCGGAATAAACGTTATCAATCACTACGAAATGTTAATCAGTATACCGTGTGTATAATGGCCAAGGCGCGCCTAGAGAACAACATCAAAAACGACACAGCGTGGCATATTGCTAAATCCTTCCAAATGATGTTAGAAAAATATGGAGACGTGTTCAACAAAAATTTATTGAGTTATTTGTATGCCATTTATGCGCATCTTACAGTCGCCAATATTGTAAGTAACTCTATTGATTTTATTCCATTAGTTAAATAAATCTGCTAAGAGAAGAGAAAACAGTATTTTGATATCTGATCCTGTCAAAAAGGTATCGAACAATCCGACCACAGCACTGTTTTATTTTTTTTTATTTTTTATAGAGGGAGGCAAACGAGCAAGCGGCGCACCTGATGAAAAGTGGTCACCGCCGCCCATGGACTCCCGCAACACCAGAAGAGTTGCAAGAGCGTTGCCGGCCTTTGAAGTAGGAATAGGCTCTCTTCTTGAAGGTCCCTAAGTCGTACCGGTCGGGAAATACCGCTGGCGACAATTGATTCCACAAAGGTGTCGTGCGTGGCAGAAAGTGAAGGCGGAATCTCACGATAGTGGACTGTCAATCATCAAGGTGGTAGCGATGGTATTTAGTGGTATGTCGCGTTGTACGCTGTACAAACTCAGAAGCAGGTATTATTCCGAACAATTCCTCAGAATACTCCCCGTGGTATATGCGATAGAAAATGCTGAGAAAAGCAACATCTCTACGCAGGGCCAGAGAATCAAGCTGATCGGAAAGAACAGGGTCATCGACGATTCAAATAGCTCGACAATGGATACGGTCAAATGGAAGAAGCTGGCAAAGAAGTGCCCCCGCCACAACACAAGTAGATCACCAGCTGATCGGTCATTGATTAGCTGGTGATCCTCGAGGTACTTAAGGAGTTGAGTGTTGATAATTTCTTTCTCTCAACTCCATTATTTTTGAGAACAAAGACGTAATCAACCATTAGATGGACGGATCCGATCGATCGCCTTTTTTAGGAATCGGGTTCACTAAGACCGTTTCTCAAGATGACGAAACTACGCCTAAGATGTTAGAGTGCCGAAAAATACGCGTTAAAACCAGTGCCAACTCTGGAGCTCACGTCCTCAGCACAATAGCGGGAATTCCATCGGACCCACTCGAATTATAGAAATCAAGCGAGAAAAGTGCTTTACGCACTGCTTTCAAGTAAAAGCGTATTTCAGGCATGGATGATGCGTGAATACGCAGGATGGTCGGCGGTGTGTTCCCCCCATCAACCGCATCGAATTTGACGCAAAAATAGTGCACAGAAGATCAGTTTTCTCTTTAGTGGTATGGACCAGCGAGTCATCCTTGCTGTGCATGGATAGTAAAAATGGCGTACAGAAGTTCCCTTGGACAGATTTAACGTGAGACCAAAATGCGCAAGTGTCCGAAGGCAGGCGAACTATACTCTCGCCACTACTGCCAATGTGCTCGGACTTTGCCGCGGTTAGGGCACTTTTGAAGGACCTGGAGGCAAAAGTGTACTCCTTTCTCGATGCACCGGTGTTCACATCGCAAGACGCCGCTGCCTTGACCCAGGTTCGATAGCATTCTTGCTTATAGCGAGAAGCTAACTTACAGGAGCGACTGAACCAGGGTCTTGACGTACCACCGATAGGGACAACATGGGATTGAATATACATTTCCATACCCTGTAGCACCACAACGCCAATAGAATCGTCGACAGCGCTTGGATCATCCAGTGAGAAGCAGATCTGCCTCCAGGGGTAGGATGC
>JAOCPS010000012.1:1230236-1246957 GCA_025505425.1 Graphium colonna
TGTATTTATATGACAAATGTCTTAGGTTATCAGATTAAATTTATACCCGTTGCAGCATCCCATCAGGCACATTCCTACTACAAACGTGCAGCTATATACTTTTCATGCAATGGAATTAATATACAAAAATATTCTTATAATTATGTTGTATAAAAGAAATAAATTACTTAAAATGGAAAAGAAATATGCAAATCTATTTAAAAAATAAAAATGGAATTAACGTACAACTAAAAAACAAAACACTCTTATTCATCCAACGCCATCTATCTAAACCTCGAACACAAATAAAATATGTCTAAACCAATACAAGCCAAACCCAATGTGTGCAAGTCCCGCAATAAATAAGTGAGTGATCGGTGCAAATACATAAAACGATGCGAGTGTGTGTGTGCACATCCCTATACAATGCAACTGTGCCCAATGACAAAATTGTCCCTATCCGATATAGGGTCCAGGACAATACGTCACACTGAAGCAAAATGTATTCCTCTCTATGGTTTCTTTATGTACATTTGAAACACGAAGCGCTGTCGTCGCGCGCTTCATGGTGATGGCTGTACTACTCATGGGGTCTCGTATATCGAGTGTTAGGTTTGTGCTGTTAATGCCTCGTATCCCACCGTATTCGTGAATATCTGATGAAGGTATCCAACATGCCGGCTATCGACCGCAAACTTGTACAATGAGACTAGGGTTGCCACCTTTTTTCATATAAGATTGCGTAAAAATAAAGTACGATTCATTTTAACTTATCATTTCACTTAAAATACATTTCTCATTATTTTTAACCAATAATTATTAGGAAAAGAGCCCCTTTTTACATATTGCATCAAGTTCCAACATTTTTTTGAAAATTTATTATATTAAATCTTACAGGAGTTCTTTTCGTAAAGAAGACCCGGGTATCGGAGATATTTGATAAAATCGAAAAATCGGTTCATCAATAACAATTTCTGTAGCATTCTACATATCTGTGGCCGATTGTTTAAGGTCATGTATATGAAGCAATATTCATACTTATATACTTAAAATTAAATTCCCTGTTAAAAATCAAATCCATGAAGCTTTCGTCGTAAAAAATCAAGGTAATAATTACTATATAATTTTCATCTTGACGCATGGGACTTTTCCTTGTCTATTTAACTCAAAATTCCTTATAAGCATCATTCTTGTATTATGTGAGAAATGAATTCCAGAAAAATAAATCATACGGAATTATTGTTCTCGTATAGAGTAGAGATACCATAAATAACATAAAAAACGTTATATTAAATACGGGTGGCAATCCTAGATGAGACGATACAATGTGATAGAACGTAAACTTCATCAGTGCCAACGGCCAGCGTTGCATGTTTACCTCAGTGTGCGTTCGACCGTGCTATATCCGTACGCTATATCATTGGTTCCACAGTTGCTATTGTAGCCGGTGTGGCCGTTACGTCGGGGGCCTTTAGTGTTGTACCTCTTGACGTCGTAGGTGTCGACAAGGGCGAGGAATCCCGAGGGGAAGGCGATTGCGTAGGACAGTAGCGCGGCCAGTTCGCCGTCGCTCGCCTCTTCGGGGGACACGTCTGTTATCGACGAAATGCGCTTCCTCCACTCGACGGCCAACACTAGCAGGTCGTGCTGCTTGCCGGTCTCGGCGTGTCGTAGTGACACCGAGCCGACGTCGTCGAGCGAGCTGAATGACGTCACGAACGAGTGCGCGTGCGTCCCCTTGACGGGTATGTTGAACATTTTGCCGGCGAGCACGTTGCTCGTGCCGTCGAATCCGCCTGAAAAGGAGTAATGGATGATAGAAAATATTTATTAATTTGCACAGACTTAAGTTACAGCAGATTTTATTACTGTGTCTGCCGCACGATTGGGTTTCACAAGAAAGAGGTCGAAATATGTCCAAGAAGAAATAATTAGAGCACTATTCTACGGAATACATTTGGTATATATTCGATAGAAGATAATACGTTTCTGAAGACGTTTAAAGCATTTTTTTTTTATCTTGCGTAAAAATAAATTGAAGTGGGTTTTTCTTAACACGAAATTGTTGTGTTTACTCTAGCTCACATTAAATAAACATGACCTTGAAATGTGTGCAAATTATTGTGGGTACGTAAGCATAAATAAAGATAAGTCAATGCACTACAATGTTTTGTTTTATCATATTTTGTGATACAATCAGTGCAAGAAATCGGTAAAGATGACATCATTGTGTCACAAGGTACATTTATAAAAAGACAAACCGTGTTTTGCTTGCAATATAACGGCCTATGGCGCCGTCCCTAAAATGCATCGCTATAAAAGACCTTAATACAATATTGTTAAATATAAAAAAATAAATATGTTTTATGTCATATGAGGTCAAGCCGGACCAATTGGTAGAAACTGACGAATTGATCTCAACATCCGATGTTATGTTCCATTAATTTTACTAAAAATTTACTGCCTAAACATAGTTGTTAAAAACACTTTTATTCACAAAAAATATCTCTAATACTTTTATTATAAACATCATTTTCATTATCAGTATACTATAGGTGGTAGAGCATAATATTTATTTACAGCTTTCGCTGCACTTCTATGGCCGCGCTTGTCCGGTGAAGTACCACAGCCCTTTATAAAGTCGGCATAAAATAAAGTAAGCGTGACTTTTGGGGATACCGGATGGCCATGTCTACCCTTTTCTTTTTCCTATTTCTATCCTCTCCAAATCCTTAATCCCGAATCCATCCTATCCAATAAACCAATTATATCCGATATCCCAGGTTGACAACGCACTCGCAACTCTCCGGATGTTGCTTTTGTCTATGGGCGACATGGGATGGCCATGCTTACCCTTTTCTTTTCCCGCTCCTTTCCCCTCCAAATCCTTAATCCCAAACCATCCTATTCTATCCAATTTTACAACGCCCTCGCAACTCTCTGGATGTTGCGTGTGTACATGGGCGATGGGATAGCTTACTATTAGGTGAACCATTTACTCGTTTCTCTTCATTTCCATTAAAAAAAATTCTATTTAAAAGTCTTTCATTAGTTTTTTTTATATATAATAAAACTATTTCAATTTGTTTATTTCGTAAAATTATATCATTTGTAGTTGTCAACTCGAACTCTGGTGCCTAGAGACACAAGGTCGGCTTAATTTAAGGCCCACGGATACCAATGTGTTAGTATAAATATCATTATAATCAATAAATATATGAACAACGAATATATTATTCAACTGATGTGATACCGTCGCCCATGGACATTAACATCATCACAAGAGGTCAGCATTAGACGAAAAAGAGCTTTGGAAAGTGGCGCAGAAATGACAGATTGTGAGAAGAACAAAAGAGGGTCGGATAGACGGATATTCCCCTGCCTCATGAATCAAGCACACTTCATTTAAGTAGCATCGTTTTCTATGTATATACATAGCATCCTGGGACCCGTAAATTAAATTTGCAAACAAAAAATAATATAATTACAAAAATTACGTAAAATAAGAGGACAGTTTTGATAGTTACTTGCGTTCAACGACTGTATATCTAGACATTTTTTGTATACAAGGTGATTGGCGAGTCACCAACGATATTAAAGGAAAGCACTCCGTACTCGATTGTCATCATATGTATATGATAAAAGTAAGCCTGAAATTAAGTCCAAATTTTCCATTAAATGAATGTAGTGTGGCGGCTGTTATCAGCTGGTAGGCGCGAGGCCGTCGACACGCCCCGGTCTCCGCCTTCCGTCTCATTCCGGCCACGATGTATCCGCTCGGACGAACATGAATAACGTAGTTGTTTTTTTTTACTTTAGATTGTGTTTACTTAGTAAATCAATATTTATTTTTAAGAATATTTTTATTCTTCATATATGATCCCCACAGATAACGCCTTAAAATATTGAAAGTTACTCACCAATCACCAATGTGCATACAATATTTAACTTAAGGCAATGGTTCCTTCCGGTTAAAGCGAAGGGATATTATGCAAGATATTGTACCTTGAAAACAATTATCAATAATAAAATAATTAAAAACTGCTAATTAGTTGTATCCGTCTTATAATAGTTATTTCTTATTACATTCAAGGCCTGACACAATAACATATCATTTTATGGTAGACAATTTAAGCTTAAGGTCAAAAATAGTTAAATTTTATGCGTTTGATCGATAAGCAAAGCCTGTAAACATATTTAGAGCACTAAATCATCAGTTAGTTCAAGTGAACGACAGTTCATTGAGTAATTTAACGACAATAATGGGAACGTATAAACTCAGCTGATATGATCCTATGATAAGAATAGTAATAACTCTTGCGTGAATCAAATACGTGCATAGTCATACTCGCTATCAATTGTAGTCAATTATTTTTTAATACAAAGTCTAGCTTGTCCGATTGCACGTAATCAGATTATAGAAGAAAATTATAATTTTGTTAGATATTTTTACTGAAGTTATAATTAGGGTTGCCACTTTTTTTTTTAAAAAAATAAAGTACATTTGTTATTTAAAAGATTTTAAAAAAAATATCGCGAAGAAATAAATTACCATTTATTTTAATTTATCAATTTGCTTAAAATTAATTTCTCATTATATTTAACAAAGAAAAATTGTCGTTCTTTTTTAATCTAAATATTTTACAAGCTACATTCTTATTATATTATGTGAAGAATTAAATCATGCGAAATAAAATATTTTCGTAAAGTATAGAATACAGTTACCATAAATAGCGCACAATACTTTATCATAAACGGGTGGCAACCCTAGTTATAATTGTAATAGAATAATATATTGGTATATCATTAAAATGGTTATAGTTTATATCAATTAACGTTTTCCTAAAATAAAATTGCTCGAGCACGTGCAAGTACAGGCTTAAGGACCTATTATAATATCAGTGTTAAATTCAAGTATGCAAATAGTAGTTTTAATTTAATGGTCTAGTGTTTGCATATCTAAAATAATGAATTCACGTGTCAAATTCTATATCAAATGCCTCAGCAGTATTCAAACTATAATCCAAGTCATGTAAGTCTGTACAAGGCCTAATAGATTCGATGAGTCTATGTCGAAACTTTCGAACCGACTTTCACGATAAGTACAAAACTTCCAATGTCAAGGATCGAAGTTCGCATGATTGGTGAAGATTAGACGGCCTCGATGCGGGGGGGTTATCTGTGAGTCATGCGATTTACATTGTACCGCTGGTGCCAGGCACGACGAGCTCGGTTACACGGCAACATAATCCGCAGACGCTAATGTAATCAATAAGATTCGCACGATGTCGGAATTGCCGCCTCGCTTGTCAACTAACCGACATAGGCGTATTTCGATGCGGATAGACCCCCGTCCGGCCCTTGCGCCCTCCGCAGTCCGAATTCGAGCAAAGACACGCTCTTGCCCGCGACCATCCTGTAACGCGCCGCGTTTGTCGCCATCAGACTGAAAATAATAACAATATCTTTATTTTCACACAGTACATATTAATTCAAAGTAAGGTGATACGTTGATGATACGACGACGTGATAATTTTTGACATAACGCGTATTAGGGGAGACTGATGCGATAAACTAAACTCTAGGCCTTTTTTGTTAAAGTATTGAATGAAAATATGCTAATATTTCGACGTTTCTGAATTAATTTATTATTTCTGGTGTAGAAATCTTGTATTTGTTATTCTTTTATGTTAAATTGATAAGTTTTAAAGACTTATGAGTGTAAATGACGTAGTTGGGTTATTATTTAACTGAATGAAGCTCATGAAAAGTTTTGAAATATAAATTTAGATTTACATAAGTATTTAAATACCATTATAGGCATTAAGTTCGTACTTTGTAACCTTATTCTTTTTGTAAAGTACAACAATAAAGTTTACAATAAAGTTTTTTATAAATAAATAAATTTTTTTTTTTGCATTATTACTTAATCTGATCTTAAGCAATATATAATCCTTAATAATATAACAAACAACAATTTTTAAAACCGTATATAGGACAAATTGATTAGTAGTGCCTTGCTTTATTTTTTTTATTTGTTTATGTCCCAGAAGACATCATGATTAGGGTTGCCACCTTCTTTTCTTGGACAAGAAAGTACATTGGTTATACAGGGTGATTGGTGAGTTACCTACGATATTAAAGGATAGCACTCGGTACTCGATTGTCATCATATTTATGTAGTAAAATTAGGGGCATGATTTTCTATATAAGATTAGAAAAAAATATCTTAAATCTAATAATCTTAACTTAAATCATGCGAAATAAAGTATTTTAACGCACTTTATTATTCTCGTAAAACATAGCGTCCAATTACCACAAATAGTGTACAATACTTTATTATAAAGTATCGGTGGCAACCCTAATCATGATCGAAAAGAAGTACCAGTGAAATATGGGAATCTGTTATTGAATGCAATACTGTATGAAAATGGGCGACTACGTATATCGATTTTTTCCCGCGTCGGTACAGTATCAAGCGTGAACGTTTTAATCAATGCGTAATTAAATTGTCCAGTCATGCTGATCAATAAAGACAGGTGTTTGAACAACCGCATTAATAAATAGTATACTAGCTTTATCCGACGACTTCACTCATAGTATTAATTGATGCTCATCTCCTAAGGGTTGTAGCGTGATGCCAAGAGGCCTAAATTATTTCTCATGGCTATCACATACCCAAAGTCCTTTCACACATTTAAACAAACAAACAACTGTTCAGGTTTGTTATTAGTTAGATTCTGTTGAAAATGCGTTAATTTACATTATGTATAAAATGATTGAACTCGTCAACTTACGTCAGTTTTGTAAAGTAGCTCACCTTGCAAAGTTAACCAGGGTCAGTAAAGTTGTCTCTAAAAGTTGTGCAACTATCAGCGGACCTTCTATTCGCAATAGGGGTACTCTGAAAAACAATTAGCACGTTAATATTTTGACTATGTTGCTTATAGACCTTATTAAGAGTCTAGTTGTATACTGCTGTACTTTATATGCGTTGGAGTTCCAGGGGAACAGTGGATTTACGCTGCTGTTTCCTTATTGGATCTGGTCAATAACAAAATTAAGATAATCCATGCGTTGCACATATACATCCAATCGGGTCATGAACAAAAAAAAATGGAACTAAGAAGTAGTCTTTCTTCATATTATATTGTTACACCATAATGTTCGATTTCATTTCCAAATCGAGTCGAGTGGAATTAACACAGCAGTCGCACTGCTGGGCAAAGGTTTTCTCTAAAGAGGATAATGGTTGGCAGAGGTATAATGCATACTGCCACGTGATCCGAGAACGGATTGGCGAACTTTACATATTCCACAAATATTTTTTGGGAGCACATAATGTTATTGTTATATGAAACAGTGGCAATGAAGCAGTCTTTTTTAATATTCGTTGCCCATGGATGTAAAATACCCACTTTCTCATCCTTATACATTAGAGGACACATTTGTTTCCTTGTAAAACCACAATCCCAATCATTATCGTATGACGTAACTCGTTAATTTCCATTAATAGAATCAGGCGTTACTTTGCGGAAATCCATTGTATACAATTCTATAAGACCGTTTGATTAGCAATATTCCGCGAAAATTTTTTTGTAATTTCTTTTTTCGCGGAATATTGCTAATTAAACGGTCTTATAGAATTTCATTAATTTCCCACACCAAGGCAAAATTTGTATTTTATATGGCAATGGTTCTTCCCCTAGCGTGAAACACCATAAAACACTTGTGTTACCTCAGAAAAAGAAATGAATCATTGACGATAGAGTTAACTGCATACCTAATTGTCTATGACATCATTTAACGTAACAACAAGGAATCATTGTAAAATAATATGCAGTTTCATCTATGGGCAAATAAAAAAAAATGGTTCTTGACTCTTTTTTTGCTTGTAATGGTTAGTAAACAAAACGTATGATGATAACAACGATTTACGGGGGCCACGATTTTCGTTCTTTTTGCTGAAAGATGAATATAAAAACCGATAATCGAATCGAAGACGTTATATATAGATATCATATATGAAGAGTAAACGAAATATTAAAAGTGAATATTATTTGACCATTGAGCAAATTTAATCAGAAGTTGAGTAAATGTTTATGAAAGCCATGGGCGCGCGCCCGCATTTTCGGATCAATGACCGGCTCCGGCCATATGTTCGCTGCCGGCACCGTATCTACGCTTCATCTATTTCTTCATCAATTTAATTTAGAAACAAGCTATTGGGATGAAACTAGAATTCTTTAAATGAATATTTTTTTATAATTATGGAGTTCTGAAATTTTCACATAAAAACGACAATACAAAATAAAGAATCCCCTCCATTTTTATAGTGGGTTGAAAATTAGTGTATGTAAGATACAAATATTGTAACTTTCTCTGTGATGTTTCCAGTATAGACTCTATTACAGAAAATGATGGATATGTTGCATAAGGAGAATATAGAAGAACTGCTACATCTTAAAATATTGCCCAAACTGTAAATCTCGGTAATATATCACAGACCTTAGGTCATGAGGTCATCAGCTGTCTAAGCAACAGACGACTATATTTACATGATTTAATAATTCCTGTCTATGCAAATTAATAACTCTTTACAATATCATAAAGATAAGGCTTCTTGCTCTGGAAAATTTCATGCACTGCAATTTGTCTATATCTCTTATGTTCCTATTTGTATAACTATTTAATCATATCATAAATATGCATGAACTTGAACGCTTTAACATACTAATAAAGGCCTAAGGAGTTAAGTTAAGAAATTACAAAAAAAAATCAATAATGACACTACCAATCACAATTTAAATCAATAAAACCATTTGTAAATAAAGGTGTGTTATACAGGATGGAATTTCTAACGCCACCGGGAGGGAAGCTTGAAACGAATAAAACAATTAAGAAAAATACTTTAGATTTTTTATGGGGTCATCTAAAAAATGATTTTTATAAAAAAAATCTGTGCTACTTACAGTATAGATTAAAGATTTTTTTTTTCAATATTCTGTAAATATTCACCACAAGTTTCTATTAAAAGTTGGTTGAAATTGAATTCTATAAAAGAATACATGTGTACATCTAACAAAATTAGCTTATTTTGAATAACTAATTAGTTTACTTTTATGTTTAATTGAAATACTTACAGATAGGTATAAATTTCATAGTATTATTTTCATTTTATTTACCTTGTTTCTTATTATTGATTTTCGTAATTTAGTTGGTTGGATTCCCAGGAGGAACAAGCATGTTTTCAAAAAGTTTGAATGCAGTTTTGTTTCATCACAAAAATAAAGGAGTGTTTTCTGTGTATGATATTTGCTATTTCCATTATATATAGTACTTTCCCCTGAGGTGGCATTAAATAATTCCTATGAAATTATTTTTTTTTTAAACAACCTTGATAAACTAAACAGGTATTTCTGTCCAGAATTCATTCAAATAGTACAATAGTAAGTTTGTACTTAAATATAAAATAAGTACCTACTATTTAAATTATTAAAAAAACCGACCAAGAGAGTGTCGAGCACGGAAAGAAAGGGCTCTATAGCCATACGATGGTCCGACCGCTGGAGAAAATAAATACCAGTAAATTTCATTTTGTGGTTGACTTTGTACATTTTGTCAGGGCGACTGTACGTAAGTTTGTTGAATAGTATAAAAATAACTATGTATGATACCGAGTATGATATAGGTTTTATTGAATGTACTTATTTAGAGGTATATAACACATTTTTTTTTTGAGAATTATAGAAATAATATTTAAATAATTTAAAGGGGGTTTAGGACCGGGGATACTTTAATTTTAACTAAGTATTAAGATATCTCGAGACTGGAAGGTTTTCAAGATAGTTTATGTTAGATTTTAAGAGTTTCTGATACCCCACATGATGGAGTAAATTTTTTTGAAATAATTTTACAGTGTATGAGAGAGTGAACAAAATATTTTTCCATAATTTATGATACATAGACTATGGAACCCGAAATAGGTGTGACAGATTTATGTAATTATGAGGATCTGAATTATCAATTTTAAAACGAACTAATAAAGTTAATAACACAATTGGAAGTTTATCAAAGATAAACAGAAAATTACTTGAACATAACTTTCTTACAGAATAACATGTTGTTTTTATTAGTTTATTGTTATTTCATGAGATATTATTATGGCAACAAATATAACTGTCTGCATTCTTATACCGCCTACTAGAACAATTAATGTAATAAAACACTTGAAAATTACTAAGGCCAAGTAGACAAAACATAAAATGACTTAGTATTTTATTACTATTAAAATCACTGACTAAATAAAGTGTGATTTCTATGGACCTAACTCAAGATAACCCCTTAAAGATAGTTTTGAGTAACAAAAGGTATTACTTGGTATCAAAATTTATTGTGGACAAAATTTGTAGGTTCGGGTGAGGCCATATATAGTTTTGTTCAATTATTAGGCCTTTGTTTTTATGGTATTGTTTGTTTACTTTTGTTCAATTATCCTGCACAACAATTTTTCCAGTATGATAGTTGTTAATAAATATATTAAGGAACAAAGTTACAGAAAGCTATTCTCATGTATCATCTAAATGTTAGTCTGGCTATGCTGTTGTCCAACAAAGCAAACTTCTAATAAGATTATTACTATATCTTAAAATGTGTATAAAATATGATCTAATACTTACCATATTATGCAAAAACTACCAAACTACTAAAAATACCAAACTAAAACTTATTACATTGCCTGCATCCAAGAGGTTTTATTAATTTTAATTACCCCCAAAACGTACAATGAAGGAGGAATAACATTTTACGGACATCATTATATTTATATTCATATACACTATTTCAGAATATAGATTTCCAAAAGTCAACAAATAATTAACAATCAAAAATATATTCAAAAAATATACATACCTTGGAAAAACAACTGAACCCTCTTCTAATGCACTTAACTTAATATCCTTGCAAGTTAAATCCTTCAAATAAGTAAAAAATTCTGGTTCTATGTTATCGGGGAGTGTCTGCATTAGATATTCAATATCTGTAACATTTAACTTGATGAGATATACAATTTTATTAAATATTGACTTCTGTTAAATATTATACACAAATAAAAGTGTGATAATAGGTAAAATGAAAATAAAGAACTTACCACTGTCGGAATAATGAAAATTTTCTAAAAATTTAAGGCACTCTTCGAGACCAGCAAAAATTGTGAATTCTCCTTGGAATGGATTGGTACGAAAGAATAAATCAAAGACGGCCACATCGTTAACTTTTCCAGATTTCCAATAAGCATAAGCCATTGTAATTTGATACAAATCTGAAAAGTATATTTTAAATAAGTTAGATCAGAAAATGTTATGCTGAAAATTTTAATATAACAACATATATATTTTAAAATAAATTAAGGAACAAATTAAAGCATTTATGCTTACTAGATTTCACAAACAGTTTAATATCAAAGTTCGGAACTTAGTACGACAATTTGAAATTCGCTCCAAAATACAATACTAATTTGTTATATACTTACCAGTTAATAAAGGCTGTACAATTCCGTTTTGTCGAGCCATTTTTTTGTTTAATACCAACTCGTGATTAGACATCTTCGGAAGAAATTAGACAAATACAAAAACGAATAACAGAAACGTGAGGAATGTTTGGTATCCGTTTGACGACTAAAAGAAACAATTTCATCGTGATCAGCATTCGCACTTATCAGCGCGCCAAATACTATTCGGCATTTGACGGAAAATAAACGCATGCGCAGTAATGATTCCAATTGACTACTCAAACTTAAGGTCATTTGTAAAGGTCAAAGAAATCAAACGTAACTTTTATTATTAAAAAATATAATTAAATAATTTTTAAAGCTGCATAAATGTAGTAAACAATAAATACAAAAGAATGTTGTTACGTAATATCGAATACTATTATTATCCGTAAGTAAGAATATCAAATGTACGAGTAGGTGCCAATCAACCTGCGCTAAACAATCGTACTTATATTTGACATAAATAAAATTAATTAATAGAATTGAATCTATCACGGAGCTTTTATAATTTTAATTTATACCTCTTAATGTATTTAGCCATAACTTTATATTTTATGTTTTTATGATTTCTTGATGTCAAATACAATTCTAATTAATATCTTTAAATAAAATTATCTTTAGGTATCAGATCATTACCCCTAGGGTATAATCTGATACCGATTAAAAAATCGATTTTGTTTCTCATATTTATAGTTCGACTTTTAATTCTATTCAGTAACTTGACAGGTAAAGGGTGCCCAGTTTATGACAAAAAAAAAGCTAGTGAGTAACGTAAGAGTGAATGAAATAGAATGAACTTTAAAAATATACGTTCATACAAGCAAACTTATTATTTCTAATTTAATAACGCTTTTTCAAATAACTCTTATTAAAAATTACAGAATTCGAAATACATTATCTGTTAGTTGTAAGGTAGTTTTAAATAAATGACTTATACATTTATAATCAAATGAACACTTGTTATTTTTATTATAAATGTTTTAGTTATATTATTAATAATATGGTCCATATGAAACATATCATCTGCTGCTTTTACAACATGAGATATAGAGTCTAGAGTAAATAAAAACTTAAACTTAAATAAAAAGTAAAATTACGGTTTCATTGTTAATATTTTACTTTTAAAGTGACTGTTATATTATAAATGTTACATACGAATTATTAAGGTTTTATGAAATATAAACCATTCTTTATCATTCGCTCTTTGCGAAAATAGTTCACTACCCAACACTATTAGGTAAGGTGTGGTAACATTATTTTTCTTTGAAGTGTCAAGTTACTGAAACCGACTACCCCCCAGCCGACCAAAGTAGTTAAAAAATATGGGAATTTAGTTTTTAATTTACACATTTCAAAAATATAAATAAAAAAAATTGGCACACCGCTGAACTTGTCATAATTTTTTTTACAAATATTTACAAAAAATTTCTCTATTGAAACACCGATATATCAATTAATAATGCATATTTTGACAATGTAATTGTTTAAAAAAATTGCACATTTTCTAAAATAATTTGCACTTCTCATAGATTTTCGATAAGTTTAATAATTATTTGAGGATATGCAAAAATATTTCACCTAATTAATTTTTTCCGAATACTAGATAACAATTCAATTGAATATGGCTAAAAGAATATTTGTCTCCATTTAAGTACAATATTTGTCTAAATCAAGTATGCAATCTATGCTTTAGCAATTTTTTTTTGTTATTAATCAATTGTCTATCGTCTAATGGATATTCTTTTAAATAATATTTACAGTCATGATTGAAAATTTGGGAGAATCGGGAGCAGCCGACGAAGCATATTTAAAAATTTTGTAGTGTAGAAAATATAAATAATTGTGAATAAATGTTTACTACTACACAAAAAGTTATATACAGAGTTACAGGAAAAGTCAACCTGAATCCTTTAAGGGGCTATAGTGCCCATCATTTCTGACTTATTTGACTATGAAACACTTTATCCCTAATTTAACCGTTTTTAAGTTATTGACTTTGAAATTTTTTTATAAAAAAAATCATTCTTTTTTGACTGACGTCGTCATTTTTATGTTTTGTGCCTTAAATTTGTTTGTTTTTGCTATTTTTGTATAGAAGATTAGTAGATTTATTATTAAAAGTACTAAAATTACAAATCATTGTACCAACTGCGCCGTAAAAGACAACTGATTGCTAAAAAAAGGAATAAATTCGTACTTTTTTCTTTGATATTGAAAGAAAATCTATGACGGTTGTACTACAGATATGCTTAGAATATCTACCGTTCTTTAGCTTTTCAAAATGGTATTACAAGCTAGGTTATTATTAAAATCCTTAGACGAAAACATCGATGAAAGGCTCTCAGCTCGTAACAATAACTGTAATTATCGTTAAATTACTACCTGCAAGCGGGATATCATACGATACGAATAGGTGTGAGTAGGACAAGTAATTCTCTGTAAGCCATTTTGTTTTTATTTTATTTAAGTGGTAAAGTTTGGTTAGTCTGCTTATGCGATTCGTCCTTGGTAAATGCGATTCTCAGCTCCTCATTTTTTACTCGACTTGGCTTGTTTTCCTGGACTCTTTCTTTCTATTCGTGACTGTGCTTGCTAATTGGACTTTGATTTGTGCTATTGATTTGGAACTGTTGAAGATGACGACCTTCACCAGTGAAGAATTTGCTGATATGTTAATTTGTTACTCGTACTGCAACTGTGTATCTTTAGGTGCTCGTAAAGAATACATAGCTCGCTATCCCGGCCGCCGCGTACCGGATGTTAGTGTATTCGACGGAGTTTACCGAAGGCTTAGAGAGACTGGCTCTGTCTTGAGAAGAAGATCAGACTTGGGTAGACCACGTTTCATAGTCAAATTAACTAAAGAAATAAAGGATTCACGTCGACTTTTCCTGCAACCCTGTATAACCTCGCACATGGTAAAGACGTTAAAGTTATGTCAAGTCAATTATTCTGATGTGCTGCATAAAGTCCAAGACCACTGAATGTATACGGTGGTAATTAAAAAAAAAATAAAAAAAACAATCTTGCAATAAACGAGAATGAGAACTTGACAAGCACAAATGTTTTATTTTATTTATTGGATGTAGCGAATGGGTGATATAGCGAGCACTTCGAACGGTGAAATGAAATAAGCAATAGCTGCTGCTCTTATAGAGTAAGCGCCACCAGAAAGTCTTACGGAAAAAATTGGAACTAAAAATAGTATATTGTCTTTTCCGGTCTTCTTTCGATTTAAGTGTTCCGAAGTTTAATGTTTGTAAGTTTTAACTTGTTTACAATGCTAAACATAAGGTCCGGAAAATTATTGTCAAAGAGAAGAAAATATTAACAGAAATGAATAGAAAACATGTTCAGAACGAGCACGAGGTCAACAGGTAAGTTTTGGGTTATAATCAAATATTGCATTACTCAATTGACTGGAATTTATAATGTCTGTTAAATAAAGTGAATAGGATATGTTCAATATCGCTACGCTAAACGCCGTTACAATCTTGATAGTATTTCTTGTTCTACTTCTACTGATATCTGGAAGTTTCTAGAGAATATTGGTATCGGTAAGTCGCGGTTTCCAAACCTTCCTACCATATTTGAATTAAATGATTTAAATCAATATTTCTCGACCTCTTCCGTAATGAATCATCAGACAATTAGTGAAACTATTTCTTATTTAAATAGTTTGGCGTCCCCTAACATAAATTTATTTCGCTTTTCTCCAGTTTCTTTTGATGAAAAAAAAATATTCTTTCCATTAAATCTAATGCAGTCGGCTGCGATAAAATCGATTACTTTCTTCCTGTGATTACCCGTATCATCTATTATTCTTTGGATACTGGACCTTCCTCCTTCCTTAGTCCGTCCACTTCCTAAGTGTTCCAATTCATCATTTCTCGCGCATTATCGACCTATCTCCATATTGCCATACCTTTCTGAGGTACTTGAGTCATGCGTGCTGAAGCAAATTTCTTAATTAATTTTCAGTAACATATTACTAAGTTCTTATCAATTCGGATTTAGACCTGGTCACAGTATCATCATCGTTCTCCTTAAAGTAATTGGCGGCATAAGGGAAGGCATGGAAAATACCAAGGTGACAGTTATTGTTTTACTTGATTTCTCTAATGCTTTTAATGTCGTCAGTAACGATATCCGAGCTGTCGTCTCAAATTTAATGATTTCGGAGGAAGTGCTGGAATGGTTCTCGTTCTTTCTTCGAGATCGCCGGCAATGATGATGTCACATCTAGTTGTCTAAGTCTTGCTTATAGCGTTCCTCAAAGCGGTATTCGCTCTCAAATTTTATTTTCTATTTTTGTAATTCATATAACCCATGAATTTCGATGTGCGTATCATCTTCACGCCGATGACTGACAACTGTATGTTTAGGGAATTATAGAAGAAATTCTACAAATTATTAGTTGGATAAATCAAGACTTACATTGCATTAAAAATGGTCAGAGGTTTGGCATCACTGTCAATCCTTCCAAGTGCCAAGTTATAGTAGTCGGTAGCTTCCGCATTATTACAAGAATAGACCTAAATAACGTTGCGTCCATTATTTTCGACAACTCACCTATTCCGCTTAGCCGTAACGTGAATAACCTGGGCTTGTAAATCGATATGACAATGAGCAGGGAAGATAAAATGACTAGTGTCTGCCAAAAGGTGTCAAGCGCACTGCGATATCTCTACCATCTAAAAAAAAATTGTCGACAAAAACGAAGAAAATGCTCTTGTAGACCTTTATATTTCCTCTCGTTGCCTATGGTGACGTCTGCTACTTTGACCCGAATGTAGATCAACCCAATAAACTCGACCGACTTCTGAATAACTGCATTCGATTCGTTTTCAACCTTCGTTTTTATGACTTCGTAAGTTACTACCATTTTCAAAAATTGTATTTATTTTAATTAATTTCTTTATAGAACTACAAATTAATTATACTAGAGCTTGAAATTAATATTTTTATAATAAGGAATTATGTTCTTATCTGGTGTCCCACGACACCACACGGTTTTTTTTAATTGAGTGCTTATATTATTTACACTCTCAAGAGGGAGGGAGATAGGTTTGAGCAGCGGAAATGACAGCGGTATTAAAAGATCATTTACCCCAGGGGGTACCAGAAATCCTGGAGAATCCCCCACTGGGCATCCACGGTCAGTGAGCGTACTGCCTGAGCGTGGGTGCTC
>JAOCPS010000012.1:1261876-1272567 GCA_025505425.1 Graphium colonna
GGGTTAAATTTATTGCATTAGAGCTCCCCAATCTATTCTTGACGGGAATACGTCCAGTTCCAAGTAACCCTGTAGAATGAAATCGTATTTGAGGTTTAACTACTTGCATAATTTCAAATTTTCTTATAGACATTAAACGTAAAACAAATAAAGGCAGAAAAATAACGAAATGTATTTTTTTGTATAATTTTCTAAAAACTATTCTGGTTCATATTGAATAACAATAATCCATACTAAAATGGCTTTTTTACGTGTGTTTTTCTTTAAGAGTCCTATAATCAAAAAAGTCTCCACATTTTGTATCTCTTCCATGTATTTGTTATACGCATTGCATCATTAAATTTGACAATTAAACTCATTGACCGTATTAACATATAAAAAAACTGTTAAAGTAAGCAAAGTTTATTTAAATTTATAGCATAGAGACTTTTTCAAATTATCATCTGAATATATATGCAAACATTGTTTATTAGGCTACTGATTTTTGGAACTTGCTAAGTAGACGGTTAAAATGAAATGTTACGTTCATAACATCAATATCGTTATCATACGGAAAATAAGATTAATCCGCTAAAAATAATTTAACGTTTTTAATTAACTTTTATTGCGCTTAGCAAGCCAGCATATGATAAATGAAAATAAAGAAATGAGATTAATGAAATAAACTTGAAATCATTCTAGATCTACGGTTTGCAGATGACATAAAAGGGTTATATAAAATAATAGTAGTACTCAATGTTCTCTTATCAAAAACTAGAGTCTACATTTCTTAATAAATTTAGGCATTTTTAAAAAAAATTCACAATTTCAATTGTATCTCTCATATTTTGCTTAAATCTCTAAGTCCCTCTTAACGTTATAACTGACGTTGGAAGTTTATGTTGTCTTGAAAACACATGATAATTACAAAGGCTTTTACAAAATCTTGAGGCAACGATTTGCATGAACCAAATATTTTATCACAAAACTAAATGTGCCTTTGTTTTTACAAGTTTCCTCTAATTATAGCTTGAAATGCTACGGCGTAGCTTCCACGTAGATGATTGAGCGTTCCTCAGTCAAAATGCAGGCAGCTTCATTTGAAAAAGCGTTTTTACTTTAATTTATTATTTTAATTGAATTTATCAAATATAATTAAATAAAGATGTAATAAACCAATGATTTGTTTGCTAAATAAATATTCACAGAATGTCAATTTTCAATAACTTTAACACATGGCGCTGATTTCAGCTGGGAACTAATTAAAATCCAATTGGAACGCAATTGCAATCTGATCGTAGTGCCAATTTTATAGCATGAATTACGGAAAACTTTGCACGTGAAATCAATGTTATATTATTATCCAAGATTTCATTTAAAATAATAAAAATCTATACAATTCTATACAGTGTTATTTCTGAAGGAACTTTATTCAAAATAGAAAAAAATAAAAACTCAAAATATCTTTATTAATTTGCATCAACATGGAAGTAACATGGAGTACTATGGGAACACACAAGAAAAAATTAAGGAAAAATAAATTAATTAATAATACTCTATATTTCTGCATAACTGAAAGATTACTTGTTTAGCACCATTTAAAAGTAAATAAGACTGTAGCTATGTACCTTGTATCAAACAATACGATGGTGAAAATAACTATATTCTGAATTGAGGTTTAAAGGTAACTATTTTAAAGAATTTTGTTACGCGTTCAACATAGTCAAAAATTCTACAAGTCCAACCCGTTTTATTTGTTCTCCGTTAAATATATACTGTTGCTTAATTAGCATCTCTTAATTTCATGCATGTTTTTCAGATTATGCATGTTTTAAAACAAATTACTTTTACGTACATTAAAATATGCTCACTTTTCAATATTTATTCATCATACGAATTCAAACTGTATAAACCGGTTTGTTTACAAAAGCAATAGCCACGAATTTGCGTACAAATAAAATATTAAACGGCGTCCGCATCGTTTTAAATTTCTACTGTAGGTTCACGGGGAGGCTATTCACACACAATTTACGTCCCTGAAAACCGCTTCTACCATTCTTCTCATAAAATTTGCATTTTAAGTGTACCTTTAATTGTTCGTTTGTGGTTTATCTGGCATATCTTCTACATATAGAATACAGTCACGACACATTTAATTTTAATGTTTTACAAAAGGAACAGTATACTATAGGTAAATAAATATTGTTTTACAATAGATCTTATTAAATAATAAACAAGTTGTAATAAAATTTCAATATATCAATTGCCAAAACCGTGTGCAAACATAAACACCAATATATGACATTTTTGGAATAGAGACATATAAAACGTCTTGTATAGGGTAAATGTTTTTTGCAATAGTTATCGTTATTTTCTTTTTAACATTAAATATCATATTTATGGGTCTCTGTATTTGCTACAGAACGAGGAAATATTATTTAAAATCAACTCAACGTCCTATAAAAAAAATTATGTCGTATACTTCCGTCAGTGGCTGTACGCCCATACTGAAGGCGCGCCAAGCCCTACATATGTACAGAGGTGGTAGAGCATAACAACTTTTCATAGCTTTTGCAGCACTTCTACGGCTGTACTCGCCCGGGGAAGTACCACCGCCCTTTATAAAGTGGGCATAAAATAAAGTATGCATGACTTTTGAGGATGCCGGATGGCCATGTCTACTCTTCTCTTTTGCTATTACTATCCTCTCCAAATCTTTAATCCCGAGCCCATCCTATCCAATAAACCTATTATATCCGATCTCCCAGGTTGGCAATGCACTCGCAACTCTCCGGATGTTGCGTTTGTCTATGACGAACATGAGCGACGGGATCGCTTACCATCAAGTGAACCGTTGGCTCGTTTGTCTTTTTTTCCCTAAAAAAAAATTGGCACCAAAAACTCTCATGCATCCAGATCAATATTATATAGTAAATATTCCCATAATTTCTTACGACATTACGCTTCATGGGTTCAATTTTTGAACAGTGGATTTAGTTTAAAGTATGAAATATTAATTTTTCTTTACCCACATGACGTTTACACAATCTGTCATAAAGATGTTGAATGCAATAGAAACTATTGTTGATGAATTGATTTTATCAAATATCTCCGAAAACCGGTCTTTCTTTACCAAAAGAACTTCTGTAAGAGTTAATAAAATAAGTCTAGACACAAAAAAAAAATGTTTGAACCTCGTGCAACTTGGTAAAAATGGGCATTGCTGTGTGTTAAGTACTTTTTGTACCGTTTTGCACAGTCCAATAGTATCCATGTTACTATAATATTAAAAAGCAAAACTAGCATTATGTATCATGGTATTTTCTTGATCGTAATGTGTTAAATATTATATATATACATTTGAAAAACATTATTGATCTAAATTTTATATAAGCTACTTTTAGCATTACCGGTTAGAGAGTTGCAAATAATTATGTCGATAATCCATAATAACTCCTTGGTTGGCGCCGGTGCCATTATAGTTAGGTTACGATTTGCTTGCGCACAGTCTCGCAGGATTATTATCGAATACTCGTGGGCGTAATGTTTCTGGTAGTTAAGCGTAATTTAAAAATACACTACTATGATCATGTGCGTCCGGAATGATGTTCCGAACATCGGATGTGTATACAGTTTTGAGGATAAGAAACAACGAAATGAACTTCAAAAACATCGTTAATTAACTTGAGAAAGGTATGATTATGTCATATTATTAGAGGTTTAGCAATATTTTTACCGGACGTACACGAGAACCATTTTATAGTAACTGAATACACTTTGAAAGCTAATAATAATTATTTTAAACTGGTATTCTTTCGAAATGGTTCCTGGAAATCTAAAAAAAATTACTCCAGTAGTTTGTTTTTTTACATCGAAAAAATTAAATTATAGGAATGTTCGAACATACATCCGCTACTAATGAACTGATTTTAAAATTTCATATTTTATCTGATGTACTTCCAAAGCGGTCCCGAAAAATTTTCGTAAAAATCGGATCAGCAGTTTGTTTTCCAAATCAAAACAACGTAGAAGATATGTTTCGAAAGTAAACTTTTAAGGCGTTTTTTGTAATTTTCTATAAAAAATAAACTTATAACAAAAGATATCCTTTCTGGGTTACCATTTCCTTAGGGCGATTTTATACTAATCATATTCGATAAAGAAATAAATTAATGTGTTTTCTTTAAAAATGGTTTTTATTATTCTATATAAAACGTCTTAAGACGTACACGAGGTTAGTTGGATAATATAAAATGTAGAACACTGGTAGTTAGCGGGACGTTTCGATACGTCGTTTCCACGGGGCGTGGACGGCGGCCAATGCGACATCAAAGCTTTTGCTACCTCGTAAATAAACCTACAGGTGAAACTTTGTTAAACGAAAAAAAAATCTCACTAGATTAATTACAGGCAGTCATAATTACAGCTTTATTTTCGAATGTAATTTATGTACTATGCTTTTAAATAACATTAATGTACTAGGAATAACAATAACTAACGCGCTGTTGGATGGTCACTAGTAAGTGGAAGGAATTAACGAAATTCCAATTTTCGTGGAATATGAAAGTATAAAAAATTCGTGGAACTTTCAAAGAATTTTTACGAAAATTAAGCGGATCGAGGACCATGAATTTTGCACATTTAAAGTTTATATAGAACAGAAGTGCAGAAAACTAATTTTCATATAATATACACATTTTTAATTAAAAATAAGTTTTAACATGCATTACAATGATGTTTTTACATGTCACATTGATATGACATAAACATGGTATATGACAAAGATTTCGTCTATTACGTGAATTGACAAGTGTTATATTTACCAAAATTACATAAAAAAGGTCCAATTGCGACCCTTGCGGGACTCACGTAGTAATCGCATGTGTTCCTCCCACCTAAACAATAATTATTAAAATGACATTTTTACACGAAAAATTGGCCAATTGGCAGACATTTTTGTTTTAGTGAGACTAACAAATAGCTATTCATTATATCAAGAACTATTTACTAAGTAATGGGATTTTTCTCTAACTATAAATGTAATTGCGCTCCTGAATTTAGACGATCTATAACTGTCAATTTCTTGTGTTATGTAGAAATCTGCGATGAATGATGATTAAACTTAAAATTACAAATTTCGGTACACATAACTCTGGCCTGGCACACGTCAGTGTTGCCAACACGGAAGACGACAGTACACCTAGCTAAGAGGCAATTTGTAAGCTCCGTGAAACTATTGATATTTCGAATATCAAAGGTATTAATTTAGACAGTTGGCCGCTTGCTCCTCGGGAAGACGGCGGGTGCATGGCGAATGCCACGATGGACCATTGCAAGCGGCGCGTGTCTTCCGCGTCAGCAAATAGACTTGCGCATCACTTCTTAATTGCAAGTTGGGTGGATGTTTTATAAGCTCCATAACGGCCAGCGTGCGTCTCGCCTGTGAAATGTTTGCTTTAATTATTATTGGAATGGAGGGTAATTCTCTGTGGTTTTGTTCGGCTAGACTTGGCGATGTTCCGAAACGGGTAGCGATGCAAATTGCCTTGGCGGACGCCCAACGCCGCGACTATCAGTTCCAGTGGCGTGGTGTGGATGTGACTCTTGACCCGTAACTTTTCACCGTTTACCTACTACTTGAGATTTTTCGCAGACGAAGACAATAAAAATTTGTCGTTTTTTTTAGTTTTTAAAAAAACTTGATACCCAAAAATCGCCTTTCTTACCCAATACGCTTAGCATGAGTTATTGTATCCCTAATATGAGATAATTAATTTGTATATCATCATATGGATATATCCATTACTGAAATTTCTTTAAGTTTATTTATAAAATTATTACTTTAGGACTTGAAACAGTTCAAACCTATTTTTATTTGCCCTGCCCATTAAGGTTACCTCAACGATGAATCACGTAGCTAATTGCAATTAAGGAACTACCTTCTAGGAAATAGTTTTCAATAGTAACTCTAGAAGCATTAATAATCGTGTCTAAAATCTAATACTGCTTAATATTAGTTTAAGGTTGGTATTTTCAAAATTTGTCATAATTTATGTTCATAGCTTTTAAATCTGCAAGTTTTTGGTTCTAATAAAAAACAATATTATAATGGTCGATTGATACAACTTTCTGTGGCCTTAGCGTCTAATAAAAATGATGAAGTTGTTAAAGAAGTCACAACAGAAGTTGAAGAAGTTTCCTTCCGCGGAAAGAAGTAAATAACAAAGCTGTTTTAAGTAAATAGAATCTTTTTTTTAAGGAAAGGAAGACAAACGGTTCACCTGGTGGTAAGCGATCTCGTCGCCCATAGACAAACGCAACATCCGGAGAGTTGCGACTGCGTTGTCAACCTGGTATATTGGATAGAATAGGTTTATTGGATAGGATGGTGTCGGGATTTAGAGGGGATAGGAAAAAGAAAAGATAAGGGTAGGAATGGCCATCTGGCATCTCTAAAAGTAATGCATACTTTATTTTATGATCCTTCCGACCGATTTCGGCCATGGCGACCACTTCTACTCTTAGTTGGTTCGGTGCTCATGCGCCCGGAGATGGCTAATATAGCTGATTTTGACAACGAATCCTCGCGCACAATAAGGGCACATGAGGACGCCGTTATGGTAATTGTAGTTGATGGAGGTGGGAAGACGGGCTTTAAGTTTATCGCGTTTCGAATCAAAGTCGGCTTTACGCTGATACTCAAATTCGCGGACTCGCCTCTTTACAGTCTCTCGCCAATCTGGACGCTGTGCTGCCAAATCTTCCCACTGAGAGGGTTCTATGTTGCATCTTTTCATGTCTCAAAACGTCATTATAGCGAAGGAGCTGTCCACCACGTTTTCGCTTGCCTTCTTCTATTTCAGAATATAAGATGCGCTTTGCCACTTTTTCCTCCGCCATACGTGATACGTGACCACACCACCGAAACTGTCAACGGATTAAGTAGGCTTCAATACGACCGACATTGGCTCGTCGCAAAACTTCGGTATTACGCACTTGATCGGACCATCTGATCTTCATGATGGTACGAAGGCATTTAAGGTGAAAACGGTCCAGAGTGTGTAAGAGGTTACGATACACACACCACGTCTCAGAGGAGTACAGTAGATTTGGTAGCACAATAGCCATAATAGTAAGCAGAAGACCTTGGCACGCAGTTTTCCAAATGCGGCAGATGCTACACTAATCCTGCTGTTGATCGCAGGATCATGGTCAGACTTAGATGTTATAGTGCTCCCCAGATATCGAAATCTATCGACCTGTTTCAGCACATCCTCAGCAAGCTTTATGGCCAGTGACTCGTGACCATGTGCGTCCAAGGACATCACTTCAGTCTTCTTGACACAAACTTGCCACAAGCTTGATGAAGAACAGATATTAGCTGTTGAAGGCCCTCCGGGGATACTGCTAAGAAACACAAGTTGTCCGCATACATGATCTCGGAGATCATTGCGTACGAGATTTTGGTACGCGCCTTAAGCCTAGCTAAATTAAACAGACTGCCATCTGTTCAGAAACGGATACAGGCTTCCTCGGAAACAGATTGTAAGACATCCTTGAATATAACAGAGTATAAAGCAAACAGTGTGGGTGCTAGAACACACTCTTGTTTCACACCACAAGTGACGGGGGAAAATTTCGACTGATCACCGTCTACAGCGTTTATTGGGTAGGATGAGGTCGGGATTAACATTTGGAGGGGAAAGGAGTAGGAGAAAAGAAGGGTTGACATGGCCATCCGGCAAAAGTTATGCACACTTTATTTTATGTCGACTTTATAGAGGGCGGAGGTACTTTCCCGGGCGAGCGCAGCCGTAAAAGTGCAGAAAAAGTTGTGAAAAGATGTTATATGAAACTCTACCACATTTACAATTTGCTGCACACATAGCAGAATAACAGAGAACTATTAATACAAAAATATTATAAGATATGTTTATCGCGATTTTAACTGCAAATAAGTTTAAATTTAATTAAAGAAATAGTTCCGATTATTTTTCGTGTCCATTCACCTGTTACGGCAAGCGTGGAATGAAGAATATGTTTTTAATTCAGTTGAAGAAACCCACGTTGAGTCGAATTGGTGATCGTACATTAAGCAAAGTGATTGGGCTTCGGGCTATATTTCCTTTTAAGTGTTGCCCTTAGAATCTTTAATAAGTGGCTGTACCTGCGCTGAATATAAAAGATGCGTACGAAATCTGACGACGAAGTTCATTCAACTTTTTTTATGTGGACAAGAAGGAGAACGATAACATTATAATATCTTGACATTAGTATTAGAGATTTATAAAGAGCAAATAAAAACGCGTTATTTAATATATTTTATTAATAAATATATGTTTATATAATTTTTAAATTAAACAACTTTATGGATTTTATCGCGGTTTATTTTAAATTTTATCGCCCGACGTTTCGAAAACCTTTACAGCGTTCATGGTCACGGGTAGGGCTGAGATGTTTGATGTCCTGGTGTCAATTGTCAACCCTGCATACCGTCAGCTTGAATATAAATTTTTAGTCCGATCTACGCAGTAACGACTTATTGTATCTATAGGTCTTGCAGTGTTGTGCTTATTTCTTGAGTTAATTTTATTTATAATAGGATGCCAAGCAGATGGTAGCACCCAAGCATCTTTTTTTAATTTCATAGGCCTCACGAATCATTCTTGGCGGAAACCGGTGTTCTTTTGCGAGGATTTTTGGAGCTCCGAGTTTAGAGAGAGTCCGTAAAGTTGTTTAATTTGAAAAATTTTCGATAGGTTTTTAATGGTTTTATGCCTGAATTTGTAATACTTAAATCTGTACATAGGTTTAGTTTACAACTGTTTCTTCTTTCTACAATGAAATGGCTGGATCTTACGGTATTAAGGAGATTGGGTAAAACTGAGATTGTTTTCGAGAATCGCGGTTAAGTAGTCCCATGCACAACAAGTGAACTTATCGTGGTGTGTTCACAACGATAACATTTGAAATACAGCGCGCTATCGCTTTCCAAGAACCCGTCCGTTCGTTTGGTCGGCCGAGGCGACAGGTAGCCAGCCATAGCTAACGGCACTCTCGACGAGACTACAATTTTAGCTTTTGAACAACGGAATATTGTTTTCTTAGCAAATTCTTTGTCCGCCAAATCTAGCGTTAAGAGAAAGTTGTTGATGATAATATCATTTCAATATTAATTTATCGTCAATCATCGTCAGTAATCTTGACAAGGTAACATCATTTAGGACACTATTTTACTTTTACTGTTAACATGGAAATATTTAAAAATAAATACGTATATTGTAATTGTCAATTAACTAGCTTTTAATGTAAGACATTTAAAATTTGTAACTATATATGAAAGTTGTAACATATTTCATCCCTTGTTGAGGTAAGATATTTTTCGCAAATATAATTAAATTTACAAACGATTTTGTGTCGTCGGTCTTTCCATTAAAATACAGTTTTCTCCGACGGTTTGGTGCGCAAAACAAGGTACTCGTTCAGTTTCCACGCTCTGATTATTGGATGTTGGCTCTAGACATCGTCTTTATCGGAATCGATCAGAAACGTGGTTCGATGCAATAATAAATTAATAGCTTACAAACACCACTTTTAGCCCTTCCCCAAGCATTTACCTAAAAATTTAGCTTCCTTTTTCTTTTTTATTTTTAAAAATGCCCTTTTCGTGTTTAGAAATGTTCCTATACTGAATTAATCTTGTCTGCTATTCGGTTAATAAATTAAACACCGATTCACATTTATATTCCATCTTTAATTAATTTTCCTCAACATTTTGTATAAATTCGAGCGTAAATTCCAGAAAAAGTAAACTTAGCAGATTCATAAAATAAAAGAAAATATATATATATTTGCAGACAAAAAATATATTTAAACAACATTCTAAATTTAATTAATCCCGGTATTTTCATTATAAGATTATATATAGTACTTAAGATGATTCGAGGATATGAGAGAAACCTAGTTTTGTTATAAAAAATAATTTTGCACTTGGTTCAGAACGTTCTTAGTACGGTACTTTCGTTAGTCCACGTTTTCTAATAAAGCGGTATATGTCTGCTCTGTAAATTGGAAAGTAATGCTTTTAATTCTTTGTTTCAAGCGTAAAATATCAGTGTTTTTAACAATACAATATTAAAATACTTCGTAAACTATTGTTAACTTTTCTTGTTCAATATTTTAACCGGTTATAATAAATTGTTACATTTCTTGCTTGGCAAACAGTAGAGCACCACTGCTCGTCAGGGTAGGACTTTGTTTCTTGCGCCACATTATTAATTCTTGTGGACACAGATGGTTCACATCGGATTGTGTCATCGGTATTAATATGCCTCAATAATACTTGTCGTGGTCAACAATGCTGTCTGTTCTGATAAAGAGCGGGACCGAGTTCCATTCAGACCACACCAGTTGAAAGTAACTTGTACATATGTATTCATGTTTATTAATATATTTGATCCACCTTAGAATAAATAACAATTTTAACAAATATGTTATAAAGAAATTACAAAGTCATAATCTTAATGTATTATTGGTTTACAAGGCACAAGCTTTGTATTTATTTGAGAGTAAAATATAATTTGTAAATGATTACTTGGCAGTTTGTAATTGGAGTGTTTTTAATATCTATTATTTTTTTTTTTTATGGAAAGGAAGACAAACGAGCAAACGGTTCACCTGATGGTAAGTGATCCCGTCGCCCATGGACACAC
>JAOCPS010000012.1:1291814-1302482 GCA_025505425.1 Graphium colonna
TCTATGGGCGACGGGATCGCTTACCATCAGGTGAACCGTCTGCTCGTTTGTCTTCCTTTTCATAAAAAAAAAAAAATGCTGTGAAGCAAACAGTTATGATTATTAACACACACGTTCAGGAAATAAACCATTAGTCGGTTCCGTTTTTCCTCTCTCTCGACTCGATCTCGTCGCTAAGCATCTATTTTAGTTTCTATGACTAAAAAGGATTCTGAGTGTTCCATTTCAGCAGACCTCTAAAATTTCCTTTTATTTTAGATAGGACAAAGTAAAGGACCTCGTGAATTTGTTATTTATTTACGTCTATAAAAATATTTTGTTTCTTTCTTTAGGTAACGGAATAAAGTTTCTTGCGATGTTTTATGCTAATTTATTTTATGTATCGTGTGGAATGTTCTTTTCAAAGTTCCACACGACAGGTAAACATGTTTTTTTATCCTTAAAATAATTTAAAGTTGTGATTTTTATTTTTAACAGACTTCAAAATAGAAAAAGGGTTCTCAATCGATTGTTTCTTTGTGTCTTATAATGTATGTTTGCGCATATCTCCGTAATTTATGAACCGATTTTAAAAATTATTATTTTTTATCTAATAAGGTATTCTTTTGAAATGGTCCATATTTTTTTTTGGAAAATTGGTTAGGTACTTTGCTTTTTAAATCAAAATAACAAAATTTATTTTGTGCATGTTCGCATTTATCTCTGCCAATTTGAACATATTTTAAGCTTTAAGTTTTTTTATCTGATAGCAGGGTGTATACTTCCAGAATTGTCCCACAATTTTTTTTATAAAAATCGAATGGGTGATGAACTTTCAACGCGTTTGAAGTCGGGTTTTTGTAAGTTAGACATATACCACATAGAGGTGGTAGAGCATAACAACTTTTCACAGCTTTTGCTGCACTTGTACGACCTTGCTTGCCACCACCACCAAGTACCACCGACCTTTATAAAGTCGGCATAAAATAAAGTATGCAAGACTTTTGAGGATGCCGGATGGCCATGTCTACCCTTTTATTTATTTATTTATTCTTCTTGCACACATACCGTACATAGGCGGACTTAATGCCTAAGGCATTCTCTTCCAGTCGACCTTTGGGTGGTGGTACCTTTTCTTTTCCTATTCCTATCGTCTTCAAATCCTTAATCTCGACCCCTTCCTATCTAATAAACCTATTATATCCGATCCGATATATATATACATTTTTAAAGATGTTATATAACTTTGCAGGCAACATTATTTCTTTACTAACGTTCTGTCTCAAAATACCGTAAATGTGTGTACTTGAAAGAAATCTTACATAAACTTTCGAAATGACTTACAGCGGGAGAAGTACGTAACGCGCAATAATACATTAGTGGCCGGCGTTAAAACGAGTCCGACTGCGAACCTTTGGATCCCGCGTGATCTAATTGGCGGAGCGACGGCGGCGTTTTAAAATAATCCGACGAAACTGAAATAAAAACAACAAGTAAATAAGCCGAATTCTAAAAGCCAAAGATTTTATGACGGGAATTAACGCGTTGTTTCCGTCGGGCGAGGCGAGACGCGCGCTGAAAGGCCGGGGATATATCGCGGCCGTGGCGCCCGCGCCTTTCAGCGCTTGCGACACGTCCGCGAAAGGTGCCTGTGCGCTTTAGGCCGCCCGCACACACGCGGCTCTTTTCGGAACAGTTCCTGGTGTACGGAAAGCAACTGAACGTGTGCGCCTTGTTGAAAAGCAGCCCATTCGGTCGGGACCGACGCTGATTCCGTGTGTGCGACTGCCCTTAACTGTGTCGATGCGAACGTTCAGGATCAGTGATGTTATAAAGCAACTTAATAAAAATGGGTACTGGTCTTCTAAAATAATGGTATCTTGAAAATTAACGGCACGGGAAACAAAATGTATAAATGACTAGCGGCTGCCTGCGATTTCGCCCTCGCAAATGTTCTCCGTTCTTGTAACATTTTTCATTGATTCCCCCCTATTGGTCAAAGCGTGATGATATATAGCCTAAAGCCTTCCTCGATAAATGAGATATCCAACACTAAACAATTTTTTTCTATTAGGACCTGTAGTTCTTGAGATTAGCGCAAATAAACAAATAAATTCTTCAGTTTTAAAATATTAGTATAGTTATAAAATTAAGGAAAAACTTAATAGCAATTTATGAACGAAGAACCTCCTGCAACACAGCTCGTCGTATCATTTCGCATTGTAAAATACAATGGCACACGGTACGGAGGACTAAATTGTGGTACGCGTACCATTATAGTACTTATAACATGACCGTTCGGGATAGTATCGTCGCCGTGTCGCCCCACCACGTTGTTTACGTCTACGTCCGAATAACGTATTCGTTCGCCAATTAATCACTGTTTAAACCCTCGGAGCTATATTAAGACAACACCCTAACCGCGTAGCTGCGAGATCACGGATTTTTAACGGGGATATGTTTGCTTTCGTTGGTGAAGTAGGCCAGCGTAGAGTTTTATAGTTTGCCCGCGATGTATTTAACGAGGAATGAACCGACGCGTCTGCGGCGATCAAGGTTTCAGCTTCGTTTAATAATAATAATAATAACTCATTTAATTAATAATTCTCATTTTTTCAATATGAATTGTCGTTTATATTGTTAATTTTATTAATTGCTTACCGTTCACCGTTGCCACGGTTAATGACAGTGACATGCTGCACGTGAGCCGTGACAATTTGCATGAGGTCGCAATGAACGTTTTGTTTCCGTCGTTGTTAATGTTGTTTAAAATAGTGTATTTAGATCGAATAATATCTTTATAGGCATTTTTATCGAATGCACTGCGATATAAGGCATTGTTCTCGGCGATAGTTTACTTAAATACGTGCCCTAGTCACGTTCTAGTACTGCGCGACGCTGTAGGAAGGCACCTAGTCAAGGCTACCAGGTGTCCGGTGACCACCCGGACGTTCCGCTGTCCCTTCACCTCGTCCGGTATACAGTTACAAGTTTTCCGGAAAAATGGCTATTTTGCATATGTTTTTTCCATTTGTAAAAATATTTTTTTTCATTGCACCTTGATTGTGTAATAGTTTTGTTGTCTTTATTAGTGTGTCGGGGCTAATGATAATTGAGCTGCAACAATTGTTTTGCCTAATAAAAGGACCATGCCCTAAGTTGCGTCAAGTTCAAACAGTTTTCTTTTTGAAGACTTATTATATTAACTCCCACAGGTGTTCTTTTCGTAAATAAAAGATATTTAAAATAATCGAAAAATCGATTTAAAAAAAAATGGTTCCTGTTGCTGATAGATAAACGTCATGCAGTTAAAGCAAAATTCACACTTTAATACTTAAAATTCAATTCCCTGTTTAAAAATCAAATCCATGACACCTGAAGTCGTAAGAAATTATTAAAATAATTAATATACAATTTTGATCTTTGTGCATAAGAATTTTTGGTATCACTTTTGGGCATTGTCCTATAGGCGAATAAAATATTAGCATGTTTAAAGTCTTCCAAAAAATAATTATTTTTTCTGGCAACCCTCGCTACACCCAGGACGGTGTTTGATCTCACCTTATCTCTGTTTTATTACGGAGGCAAACAAGCCCGTCTATGTAGATCACCTGACATAGGAATAGTGTTTTTATAGTGCATTCCTCCGCATAATCTCGTGTCGCGATAGCATATTGCCTTTCAAATATGAAATAACATTCTTCTGATCCATTAAGTACACATCTTTCGAGCGATCCTCGTTCCATGAAATACATACTCTCCTTTTTACATTGCAAGCTTAATTTTGTTTTACCTTTCCCGTTGTCTGTGCGAATGGAATTTTGCAATTTGACCTACCGATTTCCGATTTAGCCGAAATTTTATAAGCGTATTTATGTTGCGTAACAATGCAATATTATGATAATATGTAGCTGATCTGATGATCAGCTACATTACAATACAGTGGCCATAGGGACTATTTAATAAATGCGTACAATACAGTGGCCATAGGGACTATTTAATAAATGCGTACAATACAGTGGCCATAGGGACTATTTAATAAATGCTTACAATACAGTGGCCATAGGGACTATTTAATAAAACGACACAAATCCATCGAGTTTGGGCTCGTGTTACGTCCTCTTGAAGAGCTTCTATAAGAAAACATTTTTTTTTTATTTGAATTTATCTGCTGATAAATTATGTTATGTGGCATTAACGAAAATGTTTATCAAAAACAAACCGTTCTTTACGCCGCAATTAAAAATTCACGATCTCCTGATAATTTTTCAAACAAAGTAGTTTTGAGTTACTCCCTATGCAATCGGCTACCTATAACTCGGACCGAGACGAAAAAGGTCTGTAAATATATAAACCTTTTACGTAAACAATTAACGTAATAAACATAAATGTATTGCTGTTATTTTCATACACGATCTTTTTTTTTTAAGACGCTGTGTTTTTTGGAAAAAATAATCCGTATCATTTCAGCAGTATAGACTTTTGATCGGCATTTTGGTGGTTCGATTCCTGGTTCAGACAATCGTCAATAATCTTTAATGCAGTTAAAAATTGTTTTTTAAATTAATTTTTCAGTAATTTTTTTTTATCTCCAATATTTAAGATACTTTCCGAAGGGAAACATGGAGGTGTGGCAAAGCCGTGGGACTGTGTGTTGCTTGCTCTAATGTAAATTAAATATTTATTTTGCTGGTGTTTTATTTAACTTTTTAATGATATGGATTTTGAAACTATAAAGCATGATCCGACATAGTGTATCCAATTTTTTTAATATTTCGCCATCATAGTTTTATTGTTTTATAGTTAATGCCGATGCCAATTGCATCAACGATACGATAAAGTCTCTTAAACCTGTCTGAATTTACACGATGTCAGAGAATTAAAAAGTATAGAAAAAATTAAATACAAATGGGTGTTAATAATACAAATAGAGAGGATTCGAGCAAAAATCATTCATTGATTTTGTAATGGTACACATGACAAAGGATTGTTTCGTCTTCAAAAGCAGCTCGTTCCAGTAAACTTTTAAAAACCTTTTCATCTTTCGAAAATCACACACATTTTTATATAATAAATTGGGATATGTTTTATAATTAGTTAAAAAATATATAATAGTAATTATTTAATACAATAATATGGGAAATTTGGTATACCCAGTAAAAGCTAATGTAGATATAACTTGCATTTAATCAATTAAGGATAAATTTTTGACTTAGATTAACTTGGAAAAATGATTTTTGAACTATTTTGGTTAATTTAAGTAGGTTTTATGACGTTAAACATTGATTCGTTAGTTTGTTTCGAACCTTTCTTTTGAATTTGCATTTACTTTGTTGCCAAAAATGCGTGATTCGTGTTTTCCATTTGCTTTTTGTTTAAAGTGTTACAATAAAGTCTACAAGTAATGTTTGACTCTTACAAGAATAATAAAATAACGTTCAGATAGAACCAAATTATTACTTTTTTTCTCTGCTTTGTTTTCATTTCTAATAATGAAATTATCAAATTTACAAGATTATTTCTTAAGACTTTGCGTGCATTATCTTATCTAGGCACATTCATTATATGCTTTCTGGTTAACTTTAATTAATTTCGGTTAAAAATGTGGAGTTTTTAAAAGAAATTAATTAACGTAAGTCCTTTCAATTATTACGTTGTGGTTATTGTTTTCCTTAAAATTCTGATTACTATTTCTTTAAAAAAACCTCTAACTCGTTCATTTGCTTTTCCAAAATTATTAATATTTATAGACAATAATTAAATGTAACAATATTGGCATGTCCACTACATAGATAAGAACCTCAATAAGAACAACACGTTTAAAAACAATTTTCTGCATAGTAGTATTTTCCAAATAAGGGTATGGACATCAAAAGCAAAACCTTCAATAAATTTAAACTACCTTTTCCATAAACAAAAATGGATATGCCCCATAATTATTCGTATAAACATATTGCGTGTGAATTTTCTAGAGAACTGTATATTGTTTTAATAACATGCAACCGTGTAAATTCAAATTCAAAATATCTTTATGCAGATAAAAGCTGAAAAGTCAAATTTGTACATTTTTATGTTATAAGAGGAGGCTACCGCCAGCTCGGAAGGCAGATTCTGCAGAGAAGAGCTGGCAAGAAACTCAGCAGTTGTTCTTTTGAAATAAGCTGTTACAAAGTGTAGTATACAATTGTTTCAGCCCGTTAAAGAGTCAACAGTATTATTCCCTTGCACGTAAACCATCAAAATATTCCTTAATTTGTTTCTGATTTTGCTCTTGAATCTATCTAATGTACTTAATATAGATCGTGGAATTTTATTATATATGCGTACACCTTGCCCCATAAATGACCTGCTTGTCTTTTGTAAGCGACAGGTAGAAAAACTGTCAGTTGGCCTGTGTTTTAGTATTAAAGTTGAATGTTCGTTTTAAAGTTGATACTTATATAAAGACCTAGTGACAACCCTTTATTGACTATGACTGAGCGACGAGAGTAATAATTATACAAACCTACATGCATTGTACCTGCAATTGTGTTCTTTGCTAACCTCATTGTCTTAACAAAGATTTTCTGTTATTTTGATTTATTGACTGTACAATACAGTATAAATCGATAAGTGTCGATGCCCTTGACTTGAAGAGTGTTTAATACATGATGCAATATAGTATATATTTCTTCTAGAACATAAAGGTATAAATAGGTGGTAATGTTCGACGTATATATAACATTTAAATGTATATGTATATTTTTAGAACGTTATATACAATCAAAAGCGCAGTGTTCTAACGAAACAGTCCGAGTACATGGAACAACGAAAATACGAGCGAATGATTCAATTAAGTCCTTATAAATATCAGAGTTGTTTATGAATGAGCACTTGTTTGTTGCGTGAAACGAACACATATGCATTAATATCGCTCATCGTGGGACGCGAGTGTGGCGGTGGTGCGACATCCGGTGAATCATGCGCCAGCCGCCGCTAGCGACATCTGCGCCAAGCTTTTCTTGGAACGAGCTGACCTTCCCGCTTCCACCCAACTCTATCACGTGCTTTGTCCAACCGACTCTATACCTTGCAACTAGTCGCTGTTGAGAGGATCAGACGAATATCGATTATTTTTCCCCGATTTTTTTTGTTTCAATTATTACTCACTGATCGATCGTTTCCGATTGATTTCAGCAGCGAAGAGTACAAGTAGTAACACGACAACCGACCCGCTGGGCCCGTTGCCGGACGGTTGGGAGCAGGCGGCCACGCCGGAGGGGGAGATCTACTTCATCAATCACGCCGCCCGCACCACGTCCTGGTTCGATCCTAGAATACGTAAGTTTGCCCGATGAGTTTCGGGCGAGTATTTGCTATGAAAAAGTAAAGTATCAACTTTTTTAAAAAATTGTCCTACTACCAGGCAGAGGCCTCCTTTAATCCACGCGGTTTTACATTAGAAATATGTCTTAGATTTGCAGGTTTTCGCACGATGTTTTCCTTCACCGCAGAGCACGTGGTAAATCAGCGCATAAAGTTGCTAGGGTTTTAACTTAGGTTTGTCTCCAGCATTGAGAGACTCCTTTAGCTATATAAAGGCTGTATGTTCGGTGTGTTTGGTTGCAGCGCAGCACCTGCAGCGAACCCCGGTGGCGGGCGCGGGCGCGGCGGGCGGCGGCTGGGCCAACGCCTCGCTGCAGGCCTGCCAGCAGAAGCTCCGCCTGCAGTCTCTACAGCTCGAGCGGGAGAGGCTCAAGCAACGCCAGCAGGAGATCATGCTCCAGGTATATTCTGATTATGCTTATTCGCTATTAACACGCTTTTCATAGAGAAGGAGACAAGCGAGCAAATGGCTCATCTCTCATCAGATCATAAGTAACCACGGCCGCACATTGACTTCCGCAACACCAAAAGACACAAGAGCGTTGCCGGCCTATGAAATTGCTTTACATTAAGTAGATATTCAAGTTCGTATGTAAACTACTGGCGGCTTGAAAGTCAGATACTGATGAGAATGTATTAGAAAGAAACCCAATAGTAACTATTTAGAAATAATATTGGTTTGCTATGTTTTAATTTTACACTCCTACTCGTATTTTATATGGAACGGAAGACAAACTAGCAGATCATTCACATTATGGTAAGCGTCCCGTCGCCCGTAGATACAAGCAACATACCGAGAGCTTCGAGTGCGTTGTCAACCGGAGAAATTGGATAAAATAGATTTATTGAATAAGATGTAGTTGGGATTAAGGATTTGGATGGGACTGGAGTGGAAAATGAAAAGGGGAGACATGGTCATCCGGCATCCCCAAAAGTCATGAATACTTTATTTTATGCCGACTTTATAAGGGGTGGTGGTAGTTCTCCGGGTGAGCGCGGCCGTAGAAGTGCAGCAAAAGCTGTAAAAAGATGCTATGCCACCTGACTTCACATAGACGCTTTTCGTAGACAAAGAGGCAGACAAGCAAATGGCTCACCCGATGATAAGTGATCACATGGACTTGGACATGGACGCAACACCAAAAGACAGGAACGTCGCCTGCCCTGATTTCTGACGCGTTCTTATGATAGGTCAATGTTTGTATAAGTTATATTCAAGTTCCTGTGTGAGCTACCGTCGGCTCGAAAGGCAGACACTGTTAGAAATGTGTTGGAAAGAAACCCAATAGTTACTATTTATAAAAGAAGATTGGTTTGCTATATTGTAATTGTAAACTACGATTTGGTGGTAGAGCATATCATCCTTTCACAGCTTTTACTGCACTTTTACGGCCACAATCGTCCGGGGAAGTACCACCGCCCTTTAAAAAGTCGGCATAAAATAAAGTATGCATAACTTTTGCCGGATGGCCATGTCAACCCTTCTCTTCTCCCACTCCTTTCCCCTCCAAATGTTAATCCCGACCTCATCCTACCCAATAAACCGCATAAAATAAAGTATGCATGACTTTTGGGGATGCCGGATGGGCATGTCTACCCTTCTCTTTTCCCACTCCTATTCTCTCTAAATCCCGACCCATCCTGTCCAATATACCTATTTAATCCAATTTCTCAGGTTGACAACGCACTCGCAACTCTACGGATGTTTCGTTTGTCTATGGGCGACGAGATCGTTTACCACCAGGTGAACCGCTTGCTCGTTTGTCTTAATGTTCTATATTAATATTGGACGGAGAAAATATGTAATACAAATCTCGCAGGATAATTAAGTAAAAACAAAATGTAGACATAAACAATGTTCAGAGCGGCTCATGGCCTCTCAAAATCTATCGTGTAAAAGAAAGCTTTCGCTACTTGACAATACCTTTCTTTAGAATATTCCAGAAGTTTCCAGAATTTTTAATGTTGACGTTCTTCTTATATCTATTGTAACCGGAAAACGTTTTCCTAAATGATTGCCAATGCGTATGAAACCCTATTGAGGTTGCAGATAACATCTGTGGCAAAGCCCTTCCTCCTAAATGATCCGCTTAACTTGTATCTTCATTATGAAATACTTCCGGGTTCATTTATATCTAGCATTGAAGATAATAAGCTTAGTTCTTATGTGTTATTTTTATTTCTTTGGTGTTCAGAGTATTTTGGTTACGATCGTTTTACCAAGTTAATTTTTACAGAAAAGAACAACAACCGACTTCAAACGTCTTAAAGTGTATTTTCGAAACATATCATATCCGTTATTTTGATTTTGAAAACAAACTAATAATCGCATTTTTATAAAAAAAAATATAATTGTAGGACTATTACAGAAGTGTACCCAATCATATAATAAAATATTTTTTTCAAATCAGTTCATAACTCGCGGAGATATGTGCGAACATTCTAAAACTTTGTTATTTGTATTAAAAAAAAAAAGAACAAAATAATGAAACGATTTTTTTTATTTTGTGGGACGAACTACGAAGAATGCTAAAAAATATTTTTGGAATTGCTTGACAAATGGCGTAGATACGCGCGGACGTATATAAAAAAAATATGAGCATTCGAATTGAGGACCTTTTTCCATTTTTGTCGGTTAAAAGATGAAAGTTTTTTTAGTTAATGAATAATTTTATTTTAATAAAAGTATCTATAATCGAGGTCTAATGTTTCTAACTACAAAATGTATATAATTTTTTTTATAATTGAAACTGGATTGTGGCTTATTATAAACTTTTCATCAATTCTATACAAGAACAACAATGTTATGGTAGTCAGATAAGATAGCAGCCTCATTCTAAATTAGTTTGATTTTGATATTATTTATATATAAAATAAAAAATACATCGAAATATTCAATAAAACGAAATAAATATAGTTTTTCTATCTGCGGCCCAGTCATCGAAATACGTTAAACGCGGCATTCTAGCGATAAACACCGTACACATTGGATATAATTGATAATTTACTGTATCTTTATCTTGATAGGAGCACATATCTAGAGTTGTGCGCGCCCGAATAGACGCACATAGTCACTCGCATACCGCACTATGACGTACATCTTATTTTTAACATACAAAATTTTTATTATGTTCTAAATAGGACATCAAACCGATTGAGTATTTAGTTATATAGTTATTAAAATAAATATATAGTATATAGTTATTTTTATAAGATGGTAGAGCAGCTTTTGCTGCGCTTCTACGGTCACGCTCGCCCGCGGAAGTACCTTTATAAAGTTGGCATAAAATAAAGTACGCATGACTTTCGTGCATATCGGATGAC
>JAOCPS010000012.1:1311861-1326537 GCA_025505425.1 Graphium colonna
CCTATCCAATAAACCTATTCTATCCAATTTCCCAGGTTGACAACGCACTCGCGACTCAATGTTGCGATTGTCTATGTGCGACGGGATCGCTTACCATCAGGTGAACCGTTTGCTCGTTTGTCTTCCTTTCCATAAAAAAAAAAGCTATTTTGGAACAATATTTTTCAAATGAAAAAACTACAGATTTTTTTCGCGTTTTTATTTTTAACTTTATCACCCGACTCTTAGAACGCTGTAAAGGGTTCAAAACGTTGGGTTATAAAATTTAAAAATACGTGAAGTTATTTTATTTAAAATGTTTAATATTCGCATAAGTCTCAGAAACAAATTATATTTCTTTAAGAAATAATCTAGTTATGTACCTTCTGTGCTGATATATTCGCTTTTTGTTGTATTTTGGATATTCTTGCTTTAGATAAAACCAATGTATGTATTCAAATATCTTTTGTACGTTTCTTAATTTTAGACTTAAAATCATATATGATTTTAAAGTTCCATATCTATTACTTGCAACAAATACTATTGCAACAGTACGTAGGTTTGCCTCCCAAGTCCCTTATTTAACTTGGCGAATTATAATTAGATCTATGAAATATTAATGACCTTTTAATATTTGTTGTACCTGAAATCCCGGATTGTTGACATACTATATGTATACTCTAATACATATAGTATGTCAGGCCTATTTATCGTAATTCCATTTACCATTATACATTGCTCCCCACAAACAGTTCCGGTTAATCCCGCTATCACAACTTCTCAATTTTTTTAAAAAAGATACAAGTAATTTTCTTTACGAATAAATAAAGATATACAAAATAAAATAGATTGATTTGTTTACAGTTGGAACCAATAAAAATAGTATAGATTTAAAAATCTTAAAATGAAGAAGAGAAAGCGTAAAACCTTATTAAAATGTTCGGCCAATTAGCTGTTACCAAAAGTCGACAAAAGGAAAATCAACTACAGTCTTATTGTGAAATATCAAACAGTCTGCCCCGGATTTACACTCGGGGCTAGTACCCAGGACGTTAAATTTTTTCTTTCCCCAAAATAGAGAATTTTGAAATTTGGTTCAGTATTGGCAATAAAACGGTAAATAACAAAGATATATACAGTGAAACTTATAACCCCCTCTTTTTTAAGTCAGTTAAAAAACATTTTTTATCAATGGGGCGGCATTGCCGCCTTATGGCGACATATTGCCCAGGGGCGGCACTAAGACTAAATTCAGACCTGCAGACAATAATAATAATAATAATGTCTGCCATCAAACTGGATGTTACAGTGCAAGGGATTAAATCGACGCACTAATGTACATCTCAACTGGATGCCAAAACAATTAGGAGAGAGTTTTTACTCGCGTTAAGGAGCTTTAAAAGCGAAGCGCTTCTATACAAATTGCAAATGCATTATAGCAAAAAATAATTTACTTTTGCTCCAGCAAACATTGCTGAAGCACTGCGAGATCACGGAAACACTAACATTGCTCTGAGGCCGTTGTTATACTGCACACGCAGCGAACTGTATGCTCTCTGCGTGAAGGCGGTCCACAAGCTGCAAGTGTAAAATGACTGGCAGAACGCTCGGAAGAGCGTTATTTTCACTTCAGGCCTACACCGTGCAAACCTGCGCCCCACCATATTACACCGAAAGGACAGCGCCCTGTGTTCCCTCTCAATATCGAAGTCATCGTTCATATTAGAAGTGATCCAATACCCAAGGTATTTAAACTTATCTACCACCTTGCGGGGAGAGCAGTTCAATAGCACTGGCGGCATATTCCGGTGACATTTGGAACAAGCCTTAAAAAACATAACCTCGCTCTTTTTGGCATTATATTTAAGCCCATGCTTCTCAGCATACCTCTCGCATATAGATAATAACTTTCTGGAACCTCCAATCGTAGGGCAAAGCAGAATCATATCATCAGCATAGTTAATGTTATTAAAACAGACTCTGTCTACATAACAGCCTACGCTCGCATCATTGAGTTCCTTAATTAGCTGATTTACGTAAAAATTAAAAAGACAGGGTGACGTTATTCCGCCCTCACTCAACATTCCAGACCATACTCCTCAGAGTGCTACCCTGCCCATCTAACAGTATTAACCTGACAATTGTACCAATGTTTTAAGAGCCCTATAATTTCCCTCGGAGCAGTCGCTTCTTGTTCCATTTCATACCAGAGTTTGCCATAAGAAACATAATCGAATGCTTTAGACAGGTCCAAGTAATAAGCTACTACGGGTGTATAGTACTGGACGGTACTCTTAAGTGATAGAATACCGAATTTGGTTGACAGGCCGGGTCTAAACTCAAATTGAGCGCCGTATATTCGAATATGCTTCGCTATATGTCCATCAAGTAGCCCATCCAGTACTTTAGCGATTATTGTGGCTAAAGATATTGGCCTATAATTAGATTTATCAGAGGGGCCCTCTGTTTTTAATGATTGGGGCCACCACGGTTCTGGTTAAGTCATTAGGCAAGTATGTGTGACGGATGCAAAGCTTAAAAAACATAGCCAGGATTCTCGGTAAATGAACGCCCGCATGCTGTAGGTTTTCTACGCTAAGGCCATCATGCCCAGGAGACTTTCTCTTCACCATAGTATGAATCAGAGACCTTACCTCTTGGGCTATGAAACCTATGCTCCCTTCCAATACTTGGTCATCAGCAACCGTTGCGTTCACATCTACGCTGGGCGCCGATTTTACCTTGACCATACCATTTTAATCCTCTCCTGATTATTTATAGACCATTTCAATTTATTCTTAAATATTTTTCTAGATTTACACATAAGCTTATGTACAGGTCTTGAGTTAGGTTTACCGTATAAGGCCCATAACTTAAAACTATTACGAGCTTCTTGATGCGCAGTTTTAACATATTTATTCCATCTAAGTCTAAGTTATTCATTATTCAAATATAAAATAAAATAATTTTCTGATAGATGTGTATTGATATACTTTGAAAGGAACTTTGCTAAAATATTTATCACTAATGTTGAAAATGACCAGCAGAAAAAATTATATTCACGTAAATAATAAACAAACGCGTCTGACGTAAAACCACACCTACAAGCCATGCTCATGCCAAATTTGTGTACACACGACAACTGTGAGTCACGTTCAATTCGTTTGACAATAATACAAAATTATCCTCAAGTGGTAACAGATGGCAGTTTATTGGAAATAGGTAAAATTTCTAATTTACGATTCAACTGGGCTGTCCAACCCTGTGTTTATACTATAATTAACCGACTTCAAAAAGATTCTCAGTTCGAATGTGGTGTACAGGTGGTAGAGCAAAACATCATTTACAACTTTTGCTGCACTTTCACGGCCACGCTCGTCCGGGGAAGTACCACCGCCCTTTATAAAGTCGGCATAAAATAAACTATGTATGACTTTTAGGAATGCCGGATGACCATATCTACCCTTTTTTCCCACTCCTATCCCCTCCAAATTCTTAATCCAAACCCATCCTATCCAATGAACTTATTGTATCCAATTTCCCAGGTTAATAACCCACTCGCAACTCTGCGGATGTTGCGTGTGTCCATGGGTGACGGTATCACTTACCATCAGGTCTCCTCGTTTGTCTTCCTTTCTATAAAAAAAAATAAAAAAAATGGTTATATGTTTTTTGCATGTACGTTCGCGTATATCTCCGCCATTTATGAACCGATTTTAAAAATTATTTTTTATCTCATAGGATATTCTTCCGAAACGGTTCAGTAGTTTTTCTTATAAATCAAAATAACAAAAATGATTTTATATTTTGCGCGTTTCTCCGTCATTTATGAATCGATTTCAAAAACTCTTTTTTTATATAGCATTCTTTAAACAAGTCCCACAAAAATTTCAAAAAAATCGGTTCATTATTTCTTTTATAAAAAATAAAAAAATGAGGAATGTTCGCACATATCTCCGAAATTTATGAACTGATTTGAAGATTTTTTTTTTTATCTTCTTTTTATCTTCCACTCTGATACTACAAAATTCTTATAAAAATTGGTAGTTTGATTTAAAACAGATAGAGAGAAGGAATGTTTATAGAGGATATGTTTCGAAAAAGGAAGAAGTATTAAGTCAGTTCTTGTAATTTTCTGTGAAAATAAACTGTTTTTGACTTCCTTTTCACGAAATTCAAATTATCGTTAATGTCACTTTGGAGTGTAATGACAAATATTTAAAACCTTTTTTTATTTATTTTTGTGGAGATCACGAATTAATAAATCTACAGCATACAAACAAGAAATATGGAAACATTTCTAAGAACATTAAAAGACATTAAACATAGAATCTAATCTTTACATACCTCCGAGTTATTACCAAATTTATACCAAAAATTACAAGCCAAGTTTAATCTATCCGAAAACCGCATTAATACCCGTTCAGTAATTTCAAAGAGTATCTGAAATAATTAAGCAGGCGCACAAAAGGATTAACCATTCCATTTTTTGTTTATTAGATACTGATGACATCTTCTTTCCATTTGAATTTTAAAAATTATAAACCTTGATTATTTAGACTACGTTTTTTCTTTAATATTTTCGCCCCAATTTCACATTTTGAATGAATGATGTTTTGAACACTGTGAATGAAAGTATTGATTGATTACAACGGTGCATAGATAAAAAGCGAAATGCACAATCGTTATCATGAGGAACTCTTATCAGTCATACGTAGGAGTATGCTTGACAACACGATGTTATAGCCAGTCCGTTTTTCGTGTTATACGCGGCGCTACGTAGTTAAGGTAAACAGAGGTTTTGTTAGATAAGAGTATCGGAACTGCGGGGCAGGGGTGTCAGTCCGCGCCTGCGCGTCGCCGCCGCTCGGTAGGGCAGCTGGGAACCTTGTCTTCTGCCGTAAACCGTCGCAATGAACGGCCGTCAAGTTCACAGACTCATCGCCGCGAGGCCATTAATCAAACAGCTGCCAGAATGCCTCTGCAGCCGTCGCTATAGCCAAGTGAGACCAGTATATGTCATAGACAACCCTGTGAGTGTCCCCTGTGCTATCTCTGTCACCACTTTCTTACACGTTCTATTCATTTCACTCGTCGCTCGTCTTCAATGCCGTTTCTTCGTCGCGCTGCAAATTGCTGAAATGCTAAATTAAAACATTAAAGACATTAAAATATTGTTACAGAAATGGCGTCACTCAACACCGAACTTCTACGCTGCCCAGTCAATAGATACGAGGTGAGTGACAATGCGTCTAATTGTGCATGAACAGTAATAAAACGACGGTCAACCGATACCGGCATAGGTTGAGTGGTCTATCAGAAATCAATTGATTTCAATAACAGGCATCGCCTTCTATTGATTTTTGTTAAACTCTGGAAGAGTCTAGCGGCGCCATGAGTTGAGTGCTCGGCTAATTGACCCTTGACATTTATATTTACTTCACGCAAAATGGCACCAACATTAGGTCTTAATCTAAAAAAAAATAGAAATATCATTAAATTAGACTTTTCCGATAAAACATTAATGACATAAATCAAATAATAAAAAAATATTATTCGTCTTTCATGCTGCAGAGCCTACTCTTTCGTGCACAACCTCGATCCAATATCGTGAGTATAGAGGACCCCCTGCATCCAAGTGTGTTCACTTAGAAAATTTGTAGTAAAGAAGTCTAAAGTTCTGTGTGGTTTTGCTTTGTAGTTTTTTATTTGCCTTTATACAGAAATCTTGAGCGGAACTCTGTCAGATTATCTACGACCTACAATCACAAGATAAAATGACAAAGTTCTACTTTAAATACCCGAGCCAAAAATATTCCGTCAGGTGATTTCCAACAGCTGTAAGAATAAGTCTACGTCAACGACACACCCGCCTACCGCGTCACAGCCGATAATTGTATTATTAGATCGTGACGATGGATGTCTAGCACGTTTACTTAGAAAATCCATGCAACAATATTAACATAATTCATCTGCAGTTTCCCAGTATGATTTTGCTAATCGCTTGTTCCTACAAACATCATTGTGTTTATGAGTTCTAGCATGACTTTCAATCATGGATAGACATAAAATTTTATGCACGTCATTATTTTGCAGGGTCCGCGAAGGTTGCCACAAAAATGCTGACGACGTATTGTTTGATATGTTCAAAAATGACGAAACAGGCCTACTTCCTGTTGGAAAATTTTTGGCTGTAAGTGTTCAATGGAAAACTAATCAATAATTTATTAACTAAACTGGAGCATATTTTAATCAATAAATATCATTTAACTATTCAGTTATATTCAGAATGTCATTAAAAACTTTAAAAAATATTCACTGAATAGTTAACATTGATTCTAAGCATTTGTTACCTGTTAAAAAAATGTAACTTATCGAGATGAAAACTATCCTATATGTTGTTTTTTATAATAAATAATTTATCATCAAATGTTTCTTGGATTTGAAGTTCTCAAAACAATTTACGTATAGACAAACGATATATTTTTTTCTAAATGTATTCCATGTACAGATTTTTCCTCTATTGTTTACATTATACTAAACATTTCATGTATTCTATCTATTATCATTATCTTAATTTTTAGGCTCTCAGAACCACCGGAATTCGTAAAAATGATCCTCGTGTCAAAGAAGTCATGCAAAACTTATACAAAGCTCATAAGGAGTCAAATTTCGAAGGAGGATCTCCAGAAACATTAAAATTGGACAGAAAAACATTCAAGGAAGTTATTTCACCGAACATTGTACTAATTACTCGGGCATTCCGCAGTCAGTTTGTCATACCAGACTTCCAAGACTTCATAAAGGATGTCGAAGAAATATATTGGGGTGCCAAAAGCAACACAGATGGAAAAGTTGCTAGTTATATCCCTCAGTTGGCAAGAGCGTCGCCGGAAAACTGGGGCGTGAGTGTATGTACCATTGATGGACAGAGATTTTCAATAGGTATGTACGTATAGTATATTTATTTATTTCTTAAGGAAACTTGTTATTTATGAAATAACATAGTAAAAGTGATGGTTGGCTTAAGGACTTTTACAATATAGTTTCTTTTTCAAAATGAATATCATTTATATTAGCAGTAATTTTTTTCAAAATAAATATAATTTATACTGTGAATTCTTACCATTTTGTTCTATCTTTTCAATTAAAGTAAATAAACGTGACAGACGATTAGTATATCGTCACAAACATGAGATAGTGATGCAACTGTTTACATGAGAAATTACAATTGTTTTCTATAATAATGTTTTCTACAGGGGACGTGAATGTACCGTTCACGTTGCAGTCATGCAGCAAGCCTCTCACATACGCCATGGCTCTGGAGACTCTAGGCCCTGACGTGGTCCACAAGTATGTTGGCACTGAGCCCAGCGGCCGAAACTTCAATGAACTCATATTGGATTACAACAGTGAGTATATCTAGCGAATACGTAACATACGACACATTACTGAAAAATATATGCGCCGCGACTACTAAAAATAACATAGAAAGTTTGTTTAGTCAATAGCACCACGTGCCAACACGTGACTTCCACATTATTGTCGCATGAAATAATTTTGTTTTTCTCCTAAACAGTGAAACCACACAATCCGATGATCAATGCCGGCGCCATTTTGGTTTGCTCCCTGCTGAAAACACTGGATAAACCAGAAATGACACTGGCTGAGAAGTTTGACTATGTCATGTCTTTCTTCAGTCGACTTGCTGGCCATGAGGTCCTAGGATTTAATAACGCCGTGTTTTTGTCGGAGCGAGAGGCTGCGGATCGAAACTATGCTTTAGGTTTTTACATGCGTGAACATAAATGCTACCCTGACAAGACAAATCTCCGCGAATGTATGGATTTCTATTTCCAGGTGCGTTAATAATACAACCAACAAAATAAACACACTATATAACGTATATTTTACACTTATTTTTAATAAATTATGAAGGCATTGTCTTTAATTTTTTTTACTAGATTCCTATGATTGTAAGAATGTATTAGACATCTGAATTGAAAACACGTTGTCTTTACGTAACCTTGACAAAATAAACTGAAAGTCCAAAGATTAAACTCTTTTTTTAATTAAAAATTATCAGATAGTTCATTTAAGTCATCTTGCAATCTTTTCTCAGAAGTCGTAAAAGTATATTTTTAAAAATAGGTAACAAACAGTAAACAATGTGATAATCGGTACGGATTTTTAGCAGACAACAAAACTAACCTTTAACTTAAACTTATTTTAGTGTTGTTCAATGGAAGCGAACTGTGACATTATGTCAATCATGGCAGCGACTTTGGCAAATGGTGGTATTTGTCCTATTACTGACGAGAAAGTGTTGAGGCCAGATTCTGTGCGGAATGTTCTTTCGCTGATGCACAGCTGCGGCATGTACGATTACTCAGGACAGTTCGCATTCAAAGTCGGACTTCCGGCAAAATCTGGCGTTTCCGGGGCAATGCTTATTGTTGTACCAAACGTCATGGGCATATGCACTTGGTCCCCGCCCCTAGACCCGCTTGGCAACAGCTGCAGAGGGCTCCAGTTCTGTGAGGTATGTTTACGAATTTATTTCAACTTGACGTCACGCAATGTGTCTGATTTCGACCGAACTACTTTTTCTACGGTAATTCTTGCTCGGGGATGCATAAACGAATTTCAATGTAAAAATTAATTATTTTTTTAATCATTTTCAATTCCTTATTTTTTTTAAAAAACTTATCATTGGCAGTAAATTTAACTTTACACAGGTTTTCTATCAATTAATTATTTATGTTAAAATTAGTTTATGCACCCAAGAGCAAGAATTATCTTTTCTACTAGGGTTTTTTTTTTATTTATGTAGCTTACTAAACCACTGGCATACTCTTTTTTCTATACTCTCTTACAATATTAAATATTTATTTACGTTTAGATATATTTGATAGATTATATAATTGATTATAAACACATTTAAAAATATATGTGTTTATAATCAATTTCTTTGTTTAGATTGTTTTTATTTTCATCGGCTTAAAAAATTAAGGTTCTAAATATTGAAAATTGGAAAAATATACTTTCAAATGGAATTAAATTATAATTAAATCAAATTACTTTTTAAAAAGAATATTTAAATTCGTTTACAGGACCTCATCATGCGTTTCAACTTCCACAAATATGACAACATTCGATATGCCAGTCACAAAAAAGACCCGCGTCGCTATAAATTCGAGTCTACCGGACTGAGTATTGTGAATCTACTCTTCTCTGCCGCTAGCGGTGACCTTAGCGCTCTCAGAAGGTGACTAATATATTATTTTTTTAAATCAAATAGCATATTATAAGATAAACATTAAAATTTGATGTATACGTTAATATCATGTTTGTCAGCGATTCTTCTGATCCGTCTCTTCTACCCGTGCCAGTTCCGCCTAAATCTGAAGACACTGAGCAATAGTCAAGTTACAAGTAACTATATAGGTTGATATAGCTACGTTTCAACTTGAACATTTAATGCCAACACTGGAAATAATGCAAATTTAGCTTAAACATACATACATTTTTACTACAATCAACAGGCTTAAGAGTTAATTTGCATTCACAGTGCCTTTCTGAGATATACAACTATTATATTTTGTGCACGACTATTTTCAAACACACGCTTTTATGGCAAAATGAAATTCGTATATACTTTAATGATTTTAATTATTTTTAGATTGTACAATTATTTCAAAATAAAGGTAGTTTTATCAACAATTTGTTGGCAGACACCATCTTTCCGGCATGGACATGACCCTGTCTGATTACGATGGTCGCACAGCGCTCCATCTAGCAGCTGCAGAAGGTCACTTGACTTGCGTCGACTTTCTACTAGCACAATGCTCTGTACCTCATGACCCAAGAGACCGCTGGGGCAGTCGTCCACTTAACGAGGCCGAGACCTTTGGCCACACTGCTGTAGTACAATATTTGAAAGATTGGGAGCTCACCCATCCTCCAGAACAAAATCAAACAACAGATAAAACTGCGTCGGCCGTAGACGCGATTTTAGAAGCTAACCCAGACTCTAATGATGCAGTTAAAGATCCAAGTATACAAGAAATTGTTTCCAGAAATGGTGACAAGGTGCAGTAATTAAACGGTATATTTCCTTATAGAAAAATATTTTCGGATATAGATATTTGTGCAGATACAAAATTGATGTGTTGTGCGCACAAGTCATATTTATTTTAATTATGTACGTAGTATTGTAGTGTCTTGAAATGTTGTTTAGGAAATAGCTTTTAAAAGAAGCTTGTTCGCGTGTTTGTATTAAACAAAAAAATAATCTTAACATGAAGCACATTATTTGTGAGAATAAATTGTAAGGTACTTTCTTGCTATTTCGAATCCGTATTGATGATGATGACTACCCAACTATACTACCCCGTGAGCTCATTTTGTATGCCTGTACATTGCTGTTTTTCTATCGCTCCAAGAAAATGGGCCAGAAAGAAAGATCTCTTACAAAAATGTACTTGGCTATCCTAAAATCTTGACTGGATTCCTACTTAATCTTTTCGTAAATTATTTATTTAAATAGTTTTAGAATAGAATCTCTTCCATGTTTTGTCAAGTTTCGTGTTGTCCCTATAATTTTTTCATAGACATACAAAAATTATAGTCTTAAACAATAATAATTAAAGTGGTCGGCCCTATTCATCTAGTTAACACAATCTAGTCCCTATATTCAAACTGTTATTGTATGAACATTTTAAACCAACCTGCAAACTAATTTTCTCTACTGGTTTCAGTTAAATAAGTCTATGTCGTTTAATAAAACGATCATTTTGAAGCTGTGAAAGAATAATATGTATAAACTTTGGGCTGTGATAATGTTTTGAGTGACGCTTTTATCTACTTACATTTTATTTTATGCATATGTTAATCTAGACATATTTTTCTAAAATCTAATATTAAAACTGTAATTTTCGATTTTATGATAAGTTCCTTTTTTATCTTCAATCTCTTACATGCAGTATTTATCATTCCGACCTTTGTCATTACAATTAAGAATAATCTTCGAAAATTAAAATATATAAAGCCAATTATTTGCTTCAACTTTATGAAATATATTGTAGGACCATTAGTTAGTACTGTTATTAAATGTTACAGGAATGTTTATAGTATTCTCGATATAATAAACCTTAATTGAAGACAATAAATATTTATATAATAGAATGTGAATCTGTATTTGATCTACGTCATTTTATTCCTGCCTTCAAAATATATACGTCAATTAATGTTCAGATTGTGTTTTATTTAACAGCCTATTAATTTATCTGCCTCCATACTTTAATAGTATAGGGCCGTGCAAGGTGGATGTTGCTAGGAATCCCAAAGGATGTTTTTTCATAAATAATGGGCAAATAAAAAGTCGGTCCTGTCTGATATTATCAACTTATTTTCCTACCAGATTTTTCTAAAATGGCAGAATTCAACACAATTCATTCAAATCTGCCCTAAAAGACTGTTCAACTTTCCGGGTACCATAATAGTGAGCATAATATGCCTGACTTTAAGGCTTACCGGATAGCCATTCCTACACTCTATCTCCTACTCCTTTCCATTTTGGCCTCATATATTTAATATTCTCCTTGATAGAATAATAGATTTAGGCAGGTACCAGACTATGTTCAAATTATCCTACTGCTGAGCAAAGACCTCTTTAGACAGAGGCTATAGGGCATAGACAACGCAGCTCAAATTCGGATTGGCGAACATCACATATTATATTCCCACCTTATTATCCTGCACAACCAAGGACGGGGTAAATTAACATTTAAAACCGAAAATAAAAAATTAGCAATTACATTAGTGGCACTGGGGTTTAAACTAAGCTTCGCTTCGAGTAAACAGACAGACCGACGAATGACCTGGCCCACTGAACTACTACAGCTCTTAATGTAGGAAGTAGGTAAAGGTTTATGGCACACACATTGTTACTTTTTTTAAGTATGTAACGTAACAATTAATAAGTTTATGTGGAGCCTATAGGAAAATTATGACAAACCAGCTGTTGCCTGTGGCTTTGCTTGCATGGATAATTAACATAGTCCGATTTAGAAGTTACACAACGCTATTCGTCAAGTTTATATGTAAACTAATAACATATTTTTTCGAAGTCATGTTAAAGTATTTTTTTATGGAAAGGAAGACATACGAGCAGACGGTTCACCTGATGGTAATCCCGTCGCCCATAGACACACTCGATATCCGGAGAGTAGCAATTGTGTTGTTAACCTGGAAAATATGAGAGAATAGGTTTATTGGATAGAATAGGGCCGGTATTAATGATTTGTAGGGGAAAGGAGTGGAAAAAGGAAAGGATAGACATGGCCATAGGGCATCCCCAAAAGCCATGCATACTTTATTTTATGCCGGCTTTATAAAGAACGGTGGTACTTCTCCGGGCGAGCACGGCCGCAGAAGTGCAGCAAAAGATCCATTAATATATTAACCCTTAGCGCTCCGTTGGTTCCGTTACGGAGCCATCTGTTATTTGTTCCGCAACTCCGTAGGCTGCGAAGCCGAATATTTTTAGCATGATTTTAGCTTCAATTGTTCCGGAATCACCGGCGTTGACAATTCTTATCTGTAGATGAAGCGTGTTGTCGCTCTACTTTTAAATTGAATTATTTTTTGACCCATTTCATGGTTAGCAGTGGTACAAAAACGTATGGAGCAGTAATGGTTAAAAATTAAAATGAACTTACGATAAATGCATGGATTATTAAATTACTAAACTTTTACATTAAATAGTTATTAAATTTTTATTTTTTACTGATTTTATTTTTTTCCTTTAAAGTAACAAATATCCTAATAAGTTTAAACTCATACGTTTTCACCGCCGAAGAGATAAAATTTCGAAAAGGTGCCTCTATAAGCATTCGTTTATTCCTTGTCACAATCATTTATTCCTTCATTCATCCGCTTAAAAGTAATATTTCCAAACACCATTCCTACTTGTCTTTTTCTTTCTTGCAATATAAAAATCATAAACTGCCAAAAATACAATAAAATTCTGTTCATAATTGGCAATAAAACAAATATGAACGGGGAAACTTATAACCCCCTCCCTTTTAAGTCGGTTAAAAAAAGGTTTTCAATGGGACAGTACTTTTATTTTACCCGGGGGCAGCACTAAGGCTAAATTAGGCTCTAAATATATATGATACACCATACGTTCGTGAAAATCTAAGGATGGCATCTATGTTGATCATCATCTTTAAATCTTCCATCTAATGGAATTGAGCAAGTGATGGTAGACCAACTATTAGGCCTGTGACTGAAATAATCTATAAAAATGTTTAAGTTTTTTTAATAGAGTCCAGTAAACAAAATTATAACATAAATAAGGAAATTATCAACCAATTACCTTAAAATTAATAATTATGCATTGGTGTTGTACATACTTCCAAAGGATTCCAAGTTCTAAGAATTTTTAAGTTCTGAGCCTTTCAGTTAATATTTGAAAATTAAGGAAATATCAGTATTTTTTACATTCCTAGTAGTAACTAGAGTGTATCACAATTTCACAGCCATTAATACAACCTCAGTTATAATTTAATCAGCGGAGATGCCCCTGTTAATTTACTGTCACCATTACAGTGGCATTCGCAAACTTAGGTACCTTCCTACCTCAGACTGGCAACATTTTTGTACTTTCTCTGGTATTGCAGAAGTCTATGGGTGACCATTTGTATATTCTCCTCCTTTTCTATATAAAAGAAAATAATTGGATGTATAAATAAAAAAAGGACAACCCTTTTATAATTGATAAGTTTATTTATTTATCTATTCTTTAATATTTACAATCTACAAAGACAATTTGTATGCTCTCATTTGTCTTGAGGAACAGTCACTCTAACTGGAGAAGAAACTACACCCAATAACTTACAATCAGCTTCTAATAATGTTAGATCTGTGTTGGATCCCAAAAACCTAGATGAAAGTTCTAAATCATTAATTTGAATTCTAACTCGAGCTCCCCTAACATATTCATCTGCTCGGTTTGTAGGACGTGTGCATACACAGTGAAACTTCCAACCAAAATCAATGTATAAATCATCTTTCACAACATGGAATATTTTGCCAATAACAATTTTCCCAGTGGGATCTCCTAACTGTAAAAAATTAAACAAAAAAATTAGTACAGAGCCAAATATTAATTTAAAACACACTTTATATTTCAGTACATATTTCTTACGTCCATCAACTTTGAATTTCTGAGTAACGAGGAGAACGTCTGAATTTCACTCTCTTGATCTAAAATATGTGCCTGTTTTTCATACGCCTTAGCAAATCCGCCAACTTTTGATAAAGATGTATCATTATCATTTGTGTTTATATTTGTGCTACATAACATTCGAGGGTTTTTAAATATTGTTGAATATCTCACGTAACGACATAGACCTAACTTCACCAACATATCTGTTGTTTGCTAATTGAAGTAAACCAAAATCTTTGCACTTTTTCAGTTATTGTTCCCAATAAATAATTTACTGTTGTGAGAACTATATAGGTTAGAAATAAACACAACTATTAATTTCTAGCCGAATGTCAAATAATTACATCAATAAATGTCATTATGACTTTTATACTTTGTGGTGCTGTTGCCTATTTAGCCCAACTGCACACGCACGGAATCCGCGTCGATTTACCGTACATACCAGGAATTCAGATTATAAT
>JAOCPS010000012.1:1345912-1360381 GCA_025505425.1 Graphium colonna
AATAGAAGCACCATCATTTTATTCTATTGGTAATATGCCTTAATAGGTCGCTTAGCATTAACAAGCAACATTTTTGGTAAGTGCTTTGTATTTGCTATGTAATGTCTAATTACTCAGTACATCTCATTTGCCATCCATTAAAAGAATGAATGACCCACTACTTGTAAGTGTAAATAAATTTATTTACTTAAGCTGCCCGTATCTGGCAACCTGTAGCTACATTTCTGCTCCTCAACAGCTTTTATCATATTATCTACTTAACCACCCAAAATTGTATTTATGTATAGATTGCGAGGTTCTATTCCAAAGAAAAGCAATACTGTTATTTATCAATTTACTTTATCAAGAGATAATACATATATTCATGTGTAAATTCATGAACAATAAACTAGAAGCCCTTCAAAAGTAACAAACTGTAAATAACAATTCAACATTACATATTATTTCTTATTAATTTAGACGTTTTCGAATTCTTTTTTTAAACGCTGCCCTCACGGTAAGTTATATGAATTGTGCTGCAAAGGTTGTTCGTATAGAAATTGCACGTATACAAACACCCAGTTCTGAAGCAACTATATGTACGCCACGCAAATAATTGTTCTGTGTGAGAATCGAGTCCACGACCTGACTGACACCGAAGCCAACGAATTAGCAACTGCGCCAACCGGTCGCCAAACTTTTACATAAATCTAACTAAGATATCTAATCATATTTCGTATATAATATTTATAACCATTCAAATGTTATACCAAAATCCATGGTTTTTTATAGCATAGAAGTTGTGGGGATTTGTTTTGAGCAACGTGCGATGAAGTTATTTCATTTTACTGCTCGATTTATATTCGTAACATATCGATACCTTAATTCGCAAACGCAGCCAAGTAATTTTATCAAGGGAACTATAAAAATTGCAATATTATATAAGAGACATATCAGACAGATCATTGCGTAGAAAAAGCGGATAGTATTTCGAAAAACTATTTATTCAAACAATTTTGACAATTAACAAAACAAAAAAAATTATTTAGACTGCAAACTCCACGTTTTTCACAAAACTGGAGTTAGCTTGTTTGCGAAATAAGATATCGATATGACTATTTGTTACTTAATTCGTACTCTACCTTCCATGGTTTTATGCCAGTCATTCAATATACTTACCTTTTTCTTGTACGCCTTTTAAGGACTCTTCCGTTTGCAAGAGCACATTTTGTTTCCATTACATTCTTTTTTTTCCACAGTGCCCAGTTTACAAGAAACCTTGCCGCACCGATCTAACGTTCATCACGCCTCTGTGGTTCCCCACGATCAAGAACCCGGATCATTGGATCCTAAGAGGAGTCGCCGTCTTGTGCGATATCAAGTAAAGCGACAGCTGTCGCCCGGTTAAGGAAACACAATACGGGTACTGCGGATAGCGTACCGCATCTGTTGTTGCTGCTTTTGTATGGATATTTTTCTACCGGCGGCTTGTTACTTTATTTTCTAGCGTGGTGTAATTTTAATCCGATTTTGGTTTTATACTGGGTATTTTAAAATGAAACATGTTGACGGTATAAGCGTTTTATTTTTAAATAGTTTAAGCGAAGAGGTATTGTTATTTATTTACAAGAGTTTTGTTTTACAGTGACCACTCACGAACTTGAAGGTTTTCGAAAGAAGGTAATTGACATTATTGTAGATTGGAAAATGTATAGTGGTAGTTGTGAGCGCGTCTTTTACAAAATTTTAACATAAGTGGACGGAGCATATTCGCTGATTTATTTCAACATATGGACTGTTTGCTTGTATTTCTATGATGATACGCTTGCAAGCATTAGTTGATCTACAATTTTTCCCAACATATTACCTATATTAAATCAATTAATTTTAGTTTCTAAACACTGTCACGTTGGCAGTTAAAATGAACTTGATTATAAAATTACGTCTAAAACTTTGGCAGTAAAGGTACATATAAGAAACTAACACATCAGTCTATTTTAAAATGAACGCAATGACGTTGTCTGTTCTGCTACGATAGATAAATTAATGATGAGAATGAAATAATGCCTGACTTACTCGATAACGTACGACGTACAGCTAAAACGAGATCTAGCATTTCTAACGAACCACTGTAACAGCTATTAACTTCATTTACAACGATATTAAGTTACGGAGTTACTTACAAGTATTATACATACAGTCTTATTGTATTCACATTGTATGGAGCTAAAATGTCTTATCTATAATATATTTAATGCATATCAAATATTTCGCGGTAATATAATATAGCTATATAGCTTCTAAACTAAAAAGCTGAATACAACATCTTAAACTAGCGTTTAAGCTTAACACAAATGTTTCGTTGCAACAACGATATAAGTAAACACTTAAAATAGTACTATGTACTTTATCAAATAGTTTCGTAAATAATAAACTGCAATTTAATAGTTAAACGAATTTTGACTTTGGCTAAAGGTGAAGTAAAGTGAAGATTGTTTATTGCACACTACAATATATATGTTGAATTCTTTGGGGTCTTGAATGCTTCCGGTTTCGTTTCATTTACTGTCAGCGCGAAAGTTGCCCAGAGGTTCTACAGATCTAGACCTAGGTGCTCTGAAAAATAAAATATAAATATAGTAACTAAAATTATAAAGTTCATTCAAAAATGCAAATTAAAAACTTTCTCAAAATTTTCGGGATAATATATTTCACAATTTTTTATTTAACGTATTACATAAACAATGTCACAACAAGTAGAGTATAACATATTTTCACATCTTTTGCTGCACTCTTACGGCTCGCCCTTTATAAAGTCTGCATAAAATGAAGTATGCGTGACTGAGGATGCCGGATGGCCATGTCTACCCTTCTCTTATCCCACTCCATTTCCCTCCAAATCTTTAATCCCGACCCGTCCTTCCCAATAAACCTATTACATTCAATTTCCTAGGTTGGCAACACACTCGTGACTCTCCGGATGTTGCGTGTGTCTATGGGCGACGAGATTGCTTACCATCAGGTGAATCGTTTGCCTTTACATACAAAAAGAACATGCTGTTGTTAAATAGAAATCGTACGTTATATTTATAAGCTAAGTTTACCTTCGTCTTGAAAGCGTCAATTCGATCTTTCCTTCTTTAACTTGTTTGAACAGCGATATAGCCCCTGCGTGGCTTAGGCCACGCGTTAAGACGTTATTCACTGACAAGATCTCATCACCTGAAATAGAATAAACATTTTATATAACAAATATATTAAACATCTTATTTAGTTTCATTGAACAGTGATTACAAGTCATTTGGAGTTAATATTTTGCTTACGTACCTTCAAATATTGTTCCCTGATCGGCGGCCTGCCCATTTGGGAAGACGGTCTTCACAAATATCCCCATTTGCCCCTTTGGAGAATCAGTGCCACCGACAATACTAAAGCCTAGACTCTTATGCCCTGGACCTTTCCAGAAGTCGGCCTTGTGTATAGAGCTATGTGAATATTGTTGTTGTTCATGGTTAATCGCTGCGTTGTACTCCTGATGACGTGACACGTGAGCAGTTCCATTCGGTGAACAACGTTGAGAGCCAACCCTGTTGAAAAACCTACTTCGACTGCTACTCCGTAATTGTTCGGGTATACTCTCAAAAGATCTGTTTTGATATAATCTCGGAACGTTTTTAATATAATGGGAGGAATTTTCTTTAATCTCGTTTGACGCATTGTCATTGCATGGGGTATAGTTTCCTATAACTGGCTGCGGTCTAGAACTATGCAGAGATATTGGTCTATAACTGTTGGCCGAACTCTTGTTTCGTGGTACAGGCGAGGACCTCATTGAAATTTCTATGTTGGTTATATTTTGCAATGAACCGGGCTGTGCATATCGTCTCTCTAATAACTTTTCATCGTCACTCTTCTGATTTGATAAAACAGGGCCATGGTTCACTTGAACACCAATTTCACATTTCTGATTATTATCAAACTGATTTGAATGATTAGTGTGATTGTTAGAATTCTTCATATATTGGTCATCTGTGGGAAAATGTGTTTCGATTGTAATTTGATTTGATAAAGAAGGCTTATGAACCGTTTGTGATATTAAGTCAGGAGGCACGTTTGGTATTGTTGGGGCTGATAATTGATCGCAGGGTTGGCTATTTATAATACGGCTAAGGGTGATCGGATTTATTTCATCGTGAGCCATGACAAGGTCAACTTGATATCTTTGAAATAGTGTTTTTTCTTCGAAGTTAGCCTCTGTGGAACACGAATTTACGATATGTTGGACATCTTTTAGCGAAGATAAACCTCTTAAAACTCTTCCATTTACATTAACAATTTCGTCTCCTATGCGAAGCCTTCCATCCCTATGCGCAATCCCATCAAAATCCAGTTTTACTACGATGTACCGTATTTCATAGTTGGAACCGGTATTATCAAAGTCAACTCTATGTTGCGCTAGGTAAACTCCGAGACTTTCATCTAGTCGAGATTTCAATAATCTGATTTTTCTAAATCTCTTAGTGCAAGGTCCTCTGCCTAAAATGTCCCTTTCGGGTATTTGATGCGATGGTTGCATAGGACGGTCGTTCATTAAATCATTTTCATTCAGATTCGGTGTGGACATATGTTGAACTGGTAACATTTGGGAATGTAGAAATTTGATTTTTCTAGTTTGCACTCGCTCATCTAATGTTATTGTTTTGTAGATGTATGGAGGTTTTTTATTCATCGATTTCTTTGGTAGAGGAGGAGGCTTGGCATCATTGTAATCTACTGGTATTTGCTGACTCATTGCATTACTGACATATAGTTTAGCTTCTGATGTCTTATTTTCGTACTCACAAGAGTTATTTTTCTCTAGTGGGAAAAGGGCACATGGCGTCGAGCTTCTTCTAGCAGGTAGTTGAATCCTGCTTACATTTATTTTTTGATTAAAACTCAATTGTCTAGAAAAATTGCCGCAATGCCTATCGCCGTTATTAATATGCGAATCCGCTCTCGCAGTCCCGCTAGATAAATTATATGAATATACAGGTGGGGAGTGATTGCTATGTTCGTCCATTGGTCGACTGTCGCTGTCGTATCCGGACTCGTTTGAACTGACGTAATTGCTTAAACGGTGTGTTTGAAGAACCTCTTGATGTATACTTTGATTGGATGAAGCCAGTTCAGTTTTGAGATCTTGCGTGGATCCTAGTGCAACGCAATAATCATAGACCGGTAAACTGTTTCTATTTCTAGGTACAAGCATAGGATCGTAGTCTATAGGCCCACGTTGCGAAATCATAGATGAACGCCGAGACGCATCGTCATTTCTTCGGTATGAATACATACTTCCATCTATATCATTCACACTTCTCATTGAACTTCTTGCAAAATCACAGTTACTTCTCAAATTTGTGTTGAATAAACTGTTTTCGTCGTGGACGGATATATTATCACTACTCTGATATCGATCCTCGGAACGAGAATTAGGTAAATACAATCTTTCCCTACGGAATTTTGGCGATTTTTTATCTATCCTCTCAGAAAAGCTTTGTCGGCAAACAGCTGGTCTATGTGCCATACTATTTTCTTCTGGTAGAACAGATAGCTTTGATCTTAAGAATGCATAAGGGAAATTAGGTTTTTTGCATAGACCACTACCCGATTGCCCTTCTAATTTTGGAATATTATCGCAGCTAATGGCTTTCGGCGATGAAGATACTAAATTTTCTTCTGAAAGGTTGCTATGCTTTTGTTTTAAGGGTGATGTTTTATTACTCTCACTTTCGCTGTTCTGTAAATCTATTCCATCGGAGGGATCATCAGCTTTGACATAAGTAGACAAATGTGAGGTGGAACAACTCCGATAAAGCGAAGGTGTATTTGGTTGACTTGAACAACTTTCAGAAACCCTTTGCGCATTGAGCGAATGAGATTTAGAACTATTTAACATTCCAGTAGAACCCATTCTGTGGAAGAATGTTTTGAATGGGCTCGGCGATCGGTCCCTTGAGCCGCTTCGAATAGAATCGGTGTCGTTGTCTTTTTTCAAATTCGTTGTGTCGGAACTGCTACGCCCCATTTTCCAATTTTGTTTCTTCTTGTACTGGCCTGTTATGGTCGATGAAGACTCGTCGTTCACAGGTTCTACGGGTGGTGCCTCTTCAGGGGCTTCTTTGACATCAGACTTTTTCAGCATGTCCAGTTTTTTACCCATTCGCCGTCCCCATGTTGCGAACACTATAAAACAAAATAAGACTATATTTTTAACTGTTATTGATATGACTTGGAAGCCATTGCACAGAAAAGAAATATTTTAAATTCGATAAATAGTTACTAAATAATATAATAAATAATATCTATATCATTATAGGTGAAGTCAGAAGAATTTTACTTAATAGCTAATGCATTTGATATATAGCATGTAATGAAATCTTTCTGCCTGCTCCTTTAACAAAAAGTCTAGGCAATTTTTTTCACCGTAGAAGTTATTAACAAACAGTAATAGGCGTACCTTTCTTCATCTCCTTGACGTCGTCCTCCATGACCATGGCGGGTAGGGCGGTGACGAGGGTGTAGTCGTGCGGGGGCTGCGGGCCGGCGGCGTCTCGGCGCGGAGACGGCGTCGCGGCCTGGCCGGTCACTTCCCTGCGCTTCGGCCCGCGGAAGAGGCGCATGATGACCGATCACGCGACCATCGCGCCGAGCCGCAAACGCACTCTGCTCTAAGAACAATGTTCAGTTAAGCTCTGATAGCATGTTTATCATTTACAGTTAAAGATTCTGGCCTCTGTTTGATAGGTGGTAGAGCATAACATCATTTCACAGCTTTTGCTGCATTCCTGCGACCTTGCTCGCCCGGGAAGTAACACCGCCCTTTATAAAGTCGGCGTAAAATAAAGTATGCATGGCTTGGGGATGCCGGATGGCCACGTCTACCCCTATCTTTTCTTATTCTCTCCAAATCCTTAATCCCGACCAAATCCTATTCAATAAATCTATTCTATCCAATATCCCAGGTTGACAACGCACTCGCAACTTTCCGGATGTTGCGTTTGTCTATGGACGACAGGATCGCTTACCATCAGGTGAACCGTCTGTTCGTTTGTCTTCCTTTCCATAAAAAAAAACCGAGTAAATTTTTGATAACTGGCGACACGCAGGGTAAGAGGGTACATCTAATAAGCAGTGGCATAATTTTACATAGTACGAGTAATGGATCGTCTTATTATACTACCAGGTTATCATGCCGATTTTCCTATAAAAGCTATGCAAAAACTAGATTAAACCCTTATCGCCTTATTATAAAACGTGGATTAACGAAAGTACCGTACTAAGAACATTCTAAATCAAGCGGAAATTATTTTTTTATGACAAAACTAGGTTTCTCTCTTATCCTGGAATCATCTTTAGTACTATATATAGTCTTCTGCTGAAAACACCACGGTTAATCAAGTTTAAAATGTTGTTTAACCCCGATATTTACGTTAATCCACGTTTTGTAATAAGGGGGTTACACTTGTGAAAACCTACGCTCTCGAAGTTATGTTTTAAAGTCCAATAATATAAGGCAATAGATGCAGATTAAATTTGTATTTTCCTTCGCATATCGGTGTTCATTAATGAAGTAGCTCGCTGTTATCTGTGTACTTCTACCCTGATGATACATTGGTGATATAGTTATAGGTTTCCGAGTCTTATTCGTGAGTTGAATGAGCTATGTTCATCTTATAAGTAAGTTTGTTTCTAAGCTGCTGATTATACAAATGATTGGTGAGTCACGTTATTTGGCGATAATATAAACATTATAAATGTAATATTTAATGCAAATATCCAATTATCACTGAGTAAATGTAATCGAAAGTTGAGTAATTATTTGCGAAAGCGATATGCATCCTAGCGGACACAGCGCGAGCCGTGCAGTTTTCGGGCCAATGAACTGCGCCAGCTGGCCATCTGTTCGTCGCCGACATCGTGTCCATGCATAACCCGTTTATTTGAAAATTTGTTCGAAAACTATGCCCCTAATTTTATATTTATGCAATCGAGTACTCACCAATCAGCCTGTATAAAACGTATATAGCCTTTAGGTTAGACCTACAGCGACACAACTGTGGAGGCCGCATCCAATTTCAAGAAAAAGTTTTGACTTCTATCATATGACAGCTGTTATAGACTGCTGTTGTAACATATTGCTTTGAAATCTTTGTCTAGGAAAGTTACAATTAAATTAATATGTATAGTTGTAGATAACAATTGCAGAGTCAAGTGAATTTCCCACTTCGATGCGATATCTCGAAAGGAAGTTATTTCAAAGTGGTGTACGATATTCAAATCGGGCGATATTGAATCTTATAGCACAGACGTAATTTATCGTCTGACGCCAATAACAGGCGAGTCGGTTGACCGGAAACCCATGCGGTTCCATCGCGGTGCTTAATAACCGCCTTCATTGTCAACGATTTCTAGGACATGCCTCCAGCTAACGGCTTATTTTTGACATTAGCGACGATTGTGCATGTTATGAAAATGCTTTTAATGTCTTTTTTATATAAATTTAACGACGACTTAGATATTAGCGAGATGACGACGTCAGTCGTGAAATTAATGTTCGAAAGTCATGTTTATTGTTATTCTGGTCTTTTCACAAAGCAGTTCGGGCAAATCAAATTATTTTTCTGGTTACAAATTACATTAGATATTTTACCGATTTTTATTTTTTTTTTCTTTATAGAAACGCCAGAATGGAATGTGAATGTTTACTGATGTGATAGATTAAAATTTATTAGGATATTGAGAGGCGCAGAAAGAGTCGGAAATCAAAATTTCGTAAAACTATAGTAAAGATAAAATATGAAAGAAATAGGTACAATGATTTTATTTTTATATTTACATTATGCATATTATAACATATATTGAAGATAGGAAAAAATATATTTTAAAAACATGACATTATCCCGTATGTAAGATTAAAAATTATTGGTAATCTTTTCTTTTGATATTTTATAAAATATTCATATCACTAATTTGTGTTTCATTGCATAACTTTTAATCAATTTCATTATCATGAAAAATGATGGTCTGAATTTAGAAGTAATTGGAGACGTTCCTGATAGATTGTAGTCACGGCGAATTTCGCCCCATAACGAGCCTTCGCAGTGCAGTCACGGCGCTTAATTATGGAAATGGAACGAAAAGGATTCGATTATGCGCAAAGGGCACGCTCCCACAGAATAGCGGTGGAGTAGAGATATTCCGATCTAAACTCAAATTTACGAAGACATAAATGAAGGACGATGGCAATGTCTACCTATATACTAACAAGAGGTCCCGCAATGGCCCAAAAGACAACACGTAAAAGCGATACCAAAAAGTGTCATGCATCAAAATTTTATAGTACTTATTTCCAAAATTTCTTACGAAATTACGTTTCATGGATATGATTTTTGCATATATATAATTTAAAGTAAAAAGTGTGAATACTGCTTTACCTAAACGACGGTTACACAATGGATCATAGAGATGTAAACCGCAAATTTACCATGAAGAAAACAAATTTCGATTTCATCAAATTTCTCCGAAACACAGGTTCTCTTTACGATACGAACTTCTGTTGGAGTTAATATAATAAATCTAGTCTCAAAAAAAGGTTTGAACTTGTTCCAACTTGCTATGCTGTATAGCCATGGGCATCCGTTGAGCTTTATATAAATTTTGTGTCGATTCACGTAAAAGAAAAGAAATGGCTTGATATATTGGATGGATGTTTATATGTCATATCAATGTGGATTAATTTAAAGTATTTCAATTTTTTTTTATGGAAAGTAAAACAAACGAGCGGACGATTCACCTGATGGTAAGCGACCCCGTCGCCTATAGACAAACGCAACATCTGAAGAGTTGCGAGTGCGTTGTCAACCTGGGAGATTGGGTATAATAGGTTTATTGGATAGGATGGGTTCGGAATTTAGGATTTGGAGAGGATAGGAATAGGAAAAGAAAGAGTAAATATGGCCATCCGGCATCCCAAAAAGTCACGCATATTTTATTTTATGCCGACTTTATAAAGGGCGGTGGTACTTCCCCGGGCGAGCGCGACCATAGAAGTGCAGCAAAAGCTGTGTCTACCACCATTAAATGTCGTGTGTCTATGGGCGACGGAATCGCTTAAGGTCAGGAGTAACGTCTGCTCGTTTGTCTTCCTTGCCAAAAAAGAAAAACCTATTTTTACGTCAAATATTCAGTCCTTTTTCATTGTATTTCCACATCTAAAAAAAGCCAACAGTAAAATCCAAACAATTTAGGTACCTTTGCAGTTAGCTATTGTTTTTAAATCTTAAAGAATTGAATTCACTACCGGTATGCCTATAACATAGTGCTGTCTTTCACTAAGCCTAGTGCAACGACCGGTTTTTTAAATGTTGTTAGACGTGTTACATAGACTGATTAAGTAGTGTAATAGTTATATTGTACTAAATTAGACTACAGTAATATTTTACTTGTAAAATAATATGGTTCTGTACACATACGATATTTAGAATTTGTGTATCAGTATTTTAATACTTTGTCTACCCTTTTCGCCAATTTTATCACCGTCTTCTGACATGCATGCTCAATGAGGCTCACGTAGTGTGTGAGGAAGTTCTTTTCCGCCGGATAGGAGAGACATTACGAAGCTATTGGATAATATTTTATGTCATATTTTTAACATTTATTGTCGATTTAGTCAAAAAGTAGTATAATTTGAAATTCGAACCAGTTGTCTCATTGCCGGATTGCGCAATGCGTGTGTACTAAGTTATATTTCAAGCAAATGATTGAACTTCTCTATTAGTTTTAAAGTAAAATTTGTCTGCGCATTTTATTGAGTTTTTTTTTTAAATACCCTACGTTTCAAAACGTCGAGTATTTTAGTTCATGGTCTCGGGGCCAGATTATTATTATAATTTTATTAAATTTTATTATATTTTATTAAACAGAAAATCTTATTTAATAATTTAACAAAAAATTAGAACAAATAAATATCATACAATGGTCAAAGTCTTCATAAAATACGTATATTTAACCGCCTCTGTAGCCTAACGGCTCTTGCCTTGTAAACCGCAGGTCGTGGGTTCGAATCCCGCGAGGGAACAATAACGGATTAAGGTAATGCGAGCTGATCACCCAATTGCCTAAAAAGGAAAAATGATCGGTGCTCTTGATCTCTTTCCGGTCGTGTCGGATATCCGTCACAACGGAGCATTGGAGTAAAGGAACAGACAGTGCACTGAGCTTGCGCGTACACTTTTTCACCATAGAATGTCCTGCGCAATTGGCTGATCTGATTAGATTGGCCATGGTGGATGGTGGCCATAATACGGTCAGGAGGGCTTTATATAAATAAATATAACAAAGTATCTAAAATACATTTAAACGGTTATAGAATTGCTGTAATAAACAGACACAGTATCAATTTTAAAACACATTTTAATTTGTACTGTTATAATGTTTTTATAAATTGAATTTTTACACCCGGCTAAATGTTCGAATAGCCAAGTTTACAATTGTGCGTATTTAAGCTGTAAAGTAAATTATCATCGTTATGCTAAATCTTCCCGTTCGTCAAGAATAAAACTCGCATAAAATATTTTTATTAATCATGGCAAAGAGATAAATTTTTATAGATTTTTATTATGTTCAAACGTGACTATCATGTACAATACACGTCTTTAACGGCTTTTTTATTGTAAAATATATGTATATTTTCAAAGAGTAGGCGTTTATATTTTTGACCAACTTCAAAAAACGAGGAAGGTTCTCAATTCTATATTTCAATTTTTTTTATAAGTTCGCGCATATCTCTGCAATTTATGAACCACTTTCAAAAATTCTTTTTTATATGATAGAGCATTCTTCGTAGATAGTCTCATGAAATTTTTTAAAAAAAATCAGTTCATTAGTTTGTTTCTTAATTAAAAAAACAAAACTTAGGAACGTACCTACGTATCTCCGCGTTATGAGCTGATTTGAAAAATTTTTTTTTATCTGATTTGCAGCATACAAATTGTAGAGTACACTTCCACAATCGTACTACAATTTGTTTCATACAAATCGGATTAGAAGTTTGTTTTTAGAATCAAAATAGCGGAGAAGATATGTTTCGAAAGTACACTTTTGAGGCGTTTGAAGTCGGTTTTTGTAATTTTCTGTGAAAATAAACTTGTTCATCCATAATTTGCGCATGTTCCCCTTAGTAATGTGGCGGCGTAAAGGACAATCCGCCACTGGATGTTATATATATGACATTTCCACATAATCCTCTATGTGTATTGTTTAATAATAGTCTTAATAAAATGTCCTTTTAATTGTCTGACTCGATGATTATCGAAACGAATTTACTATTCCTAGTAAATCGCTGGAAAGCACAACAAATTTCAAGAATTAAGACATAATTTATTTAAATAGACCCGATTAAGCCGCTACCGAGAAATCTGCACTAAGAAAAACAGTAAAAAAGAAGAATAGATAATAAATATGTCCGAGATTGTTGTTTGATGAATACAGATGTAGTTGTGCCTTTATTCTATAGTATTTTTTTTTTTCGTTTTTACATCTGCGGAGCACACGTCAGGGTCGGGGTCATTGACCGGCGATTATTCAAATGGGTTTGTTGTTGACATCATATTATGCAACATTCTATTTATTCGAGAAATCGTCTTCTTTGTCGGATCAAAGAACCAATTTCGAAAAATTTATGAGATCACTTAAACTGGTAAGTGATAAATATAAATAAATTGGATTACCTCAAATAACATTGACATGACAAGTTTTTGGAAACCGATTCGTTAAGGTTACAAGTTGGAAAAAATTGCAAACCAGCTAACACCATTTGAATAATTTTGTCAGGATAACCATAAACTGTTTATTCAAAGATTTGTGACAGCATTAGATTTCAAATTGTTGCTCCACGTTTTTGACAAGAGCAAGCTGGATTATCTGTGGCGCATGAAGCTGAGAAGGTGGGTTTGCCTTGGAGCAAGATCAAGCGTGAAGCCCTGAACAGAACGAGATAGAAAATAATTGTGTTTGCTCACTGCACCGACACTGTAGGGACACAGGAATCAAAGAAGATGGTTTGCGAAATAATATATCGATATGTGCCATTGGTTATAAAAAGAGTATACAATTTTGTAAATCGAATAAATCTGTTCTTGTAATTGAAACCTGATTTCAGTTTATAAACTAATTCCTTGTTTTCTTTAGTAATTGGTTAGTCCTTGTACGTAAAGGTATGAATGCCGCTATATTTTAAATTTAAACGGTAATAATGACTATATTAAAACTTTAACCGACTTTTCCTTAGTCATTAGTGTTGCTTTCAGTAATATCTGTATTTAATATTTTGTTTTTTAATCCAAACAGTACCAAATAATTAAAAACGTTGCCTTATTACAAAAACAAAGTCTTGCGTTTCAAGGGTGCTCTACAAACATAAATCGCAAGAAGACTAATACCCAGATTAGAAACAACGTTTTGTAGGTTCTTATAAATATTTGCTCCATGTGGGAACAACCTGCGACGCTGCAGCCAATGTCTTAGCAACTGCTATAAATGAATATTGACTAAAACACCATTAAATAAATAAAAAAATGACTTCTATTCATGTGTATAATTGTCAAAATTAAAATCTTTCGTAAATACGTTAAATATAAATTGCCAAAAAATATATTACAATTACCGGAAGTGCCAATATAAACACGATATGATTTTGTGTGATAGATACTACGGTACGTATCAACGCGAGAGTATTAAAAACACAATGGAATAGTGGATATCTTGATGTCATTATTGGAAAAAAAACTATAAACTTACTTATACGTAGCACTTATATTGTGAGTGGCTAAGCCTAGACTCCTCCGGGAGCCCTCGAGTTTAGCTACTCAGTAGGTCAGGCGACGGCCACCTCAAACTGTGAAGGCCTAAGGCAGCAGAGATGTCCGCATTAAAAATAAATTAAAAAGGAAATGTTTTTAGTATATTTCATTTCATTCTAATCTGGAATAAATCATTGTAGTGCAATAAGCCCTTAAGTAAATCATATGGCATCCTCTTCGGTAAAGAATTAGAATTATCCTAGAGTCGTGGCGATCGCGCTGAAGCGTACCTATCAAATAGATATTAGGATTTTCAATGTCATGTGGAATATTTGCCAATTCGCCTTATTAAGAATTAGCAGGGTCTCATTTGGGCGTAGATTTATATACGAGTAGTATGTTAATGGTAATAAAAATGATTTCAATTATTTAAACCTCATAAAAAATTTTATAAAAATAAATTTCAGGTATTATATGAACATTTTATTTTGATATCATCTTATTTCTTAGTAGGTCGCGTAAATCAAATTCTTATAGTAAACTTTTGTAATAAAATAAACTATTATATGATTTTTTTTTACAGAGCAATATAACTAGTCTAACTACAATAATCAAATAACCCTACTCCTCGCGGCATGGTGCCAAGAAC
>JAOCPS010000012.1:1392955-1411979 GCA_025505425.1 Graphium colonna
CTCACATATTTGCTTGCAGGTTGTTAGGGGATTTTTTCGCGGAATATTGCTAATTAAACGGTCTTATAGAATTGTACACAATGGATTTCCGCAAAGTAACGCCTGATTCTATTAATTGACTTCGAACTTGTCAATCTGGCAGATGGATCATCTTTCTCTGATTCTAAGGTGGTAGAGCATAACATCTTTACACAGCTGTTATTTGCAGCACGTCTACGGCCGCGCTAGCCCGCGGAACTACCACCGCTCTTTATAAAGTTAGCATAAAGAAAGTATGCGTGAATTTAGTGGATGCCGGATGGCCATGACTACCCGTTCCTTAGACACAAGCAACATCAAAAAACTAGCGAGTGGGGTGTAAATCTGGGAAATTGGATAGAATAGGTTTATTGGACAGGATGGGATCGGGATTGAGAATTAGGAGGGGAGAGAAGTGGCAAATGAAAAGGGTAGACCCATGTCTACCCTTTTTTTTTCCCACTATCCAATTTCCTATTCTATCCCAATTTCCAAGGGTAACAATGCCCTCGCGACTCTCCGGATGCTGCGAGGGTCTATTAGCGACATGGTCGCTTATCATCAGATGAACCGTCTGCTCGTTTGCGTATAAAAAATTTTTTTTCTCCAATAAAAATCGCCTAACATCAATCGGAAAAAATAACCTACTTGTTTCTGAAATCTCAAATTTATCATTCTTTTCATTAAATTTGTCTTCCATTTTTATGAAAATATGACTGCATATTAACAAGTAATGAAATATGCAAAGCGTTGATGCAAATTTAGTGTACTCAAACGTTTTAACTCCTATGAAAAGATATCTTTTATACCGTTAGAAGAAAGTAACCTTCGCATTACAACCATAATATAATACGGTCGATAGATCAGGCAATATTGGTTGAATAAACAATCGAGAAACTTCGAGACGGGCGTAAGGGCGGCCGTAACTTTTTATGAATCCGGAACTAGGGCCAACTGTTCCGGCCGAGGCCTAATTTACGACGCCTCCAACTTTCCCCGACCTCCGGTGCCCTCAGCAAATCGTCTTTCGCTGGACTCGATCCCGATAATCGAACTAAGTTATTTGGTTGCATTAATCCCTCGCGTTGGGTCAACATGACCTGGATGACAGGTGATTTATTTTTTTATTAGCAAAATACACAGTTCTTTCATACGATTCTTTCTCTCCATTAAATATGTATGGTAAATGACCAGCCATAAAATCCTTTTTACTTTTTGTTACTTATTTCATAACAAAACAAAAAAACACAACAAAACATGTGAGAGTGAATGAACGTAAGGGACGATGATGTTAATATTATCTATATTTTTTAAACTGCACCAAATGGGACATTTTTATAGAACAATATATTTTTACTGATTCAAGAAATATAGTTAATAGAATCAGGCGTTACTTTGCGTAAGTCCATAGTACACAATTCTTAAGACCATTTTATTAACAATATTCTGCGAAAAAACCCCCTTACAACCTGCAAACAAATGTGTGGGCGTAAGGTTGTAAATTGCTAATAAAATGGTCTAAGTCAGGAAATATATGCATAGTTTAATTTTTTGACTTATTCTTAACAGTTATTTCTTCTCCCTTAAATTTTATAAGACATTTCCTAGGGGAATGATAGAAGCATATAAAAATAATGCGATGATCAATTCGAATAGTACTATCACTTTTGCGTGACAAAACCAATCTGTTTCGGGTTTAAAACGTAACGAAATATCACGTTAGGCTGGACATTAACTGATAAAACTCCTGAACATCACGGAAATCTCGCTATAACGAGGTCGTCTCAAACAATTAAACGTAACAAGAGTCCAATTATTCGACGACGGCAAAAGCTATAGCCGTTTCGACGAATACAAGTGTATAATTACACGGCTATGCGAAGGGAGGGGGAAATATTCCCCCCCTAATCCCTGTTCATTTTCGAAGGGAACCCGTAGGCTTCGTGTTGCCCGTAGAAAAAAAATTCTCGACGGTCCATCTAATTACGTTTCGCGCTAATCCGCCGTCGGTACACCCAATCCCCCGCCGAGAAGTTAATGCTAATTTTGACATATAACAGACAGGTAATTTCGACACGGAGACGTCGAATTATCAATCATTTAGCTTTACTTTATAAAAGAAAACTTTTAAAATCGCATTTAAATTATACAATGTTATACAAAGACTAGAGCCGTGGTAGCTCAGTGTCCGGGCGCTCGCCTTCAATTCTGTTTACTCGAGGCGAACCTGATTTCGATCTCCGGTGCCGGCACCAATGGAATTGTTAATTTTCTAATTGCAATTTTAAGTGCTGATTTACCACGTGCTCTGCTGTGAAGGGAAACATCGTGAGAAAACCCGCATATCTAAGAAATAATATTTCTAAGATATGTAAAGTCTGTCAATCCGCACTCGGGCCGCATTGTAGGCTATGGCCAATACCCTCTATCTAGAGGAGGATAATATAAAAATAGGTTTACTTTACTTTATATATATTACTTTTAGTCAAATTATAATTTATTCTTTATCTTAACAGTTTAAACAGTAAAAAAAATTACATCAATAACAATTTTAATTCAATGTTTTTTTGAATTAATGTTATCTGTAACAAGGTGCAACCCGCGTTTTTTTCCGTATTAAAATTTCCTTCTTTGTACTTTTTTAATTTAAAGTTAAGTAAGAAAATTTTCATTCCTAAAAATGTATTCGTCTTGATGACTTATCCTGTAAATATCTGAATTACTTTTTACACAAGTTCATTTTTACAGATTATTACACAAAACGACTTGAAGTGCCTTAAAAGCATACTTTCAAAAGATATCTTTTCCGTTTCTTTGATTTTACAACAAACTGATAATCCGATTTTTGATGATATAAAAAAATTTACATTTTTCATATATTGCGGATATATGCACGAACGTTGCTAAATTTTGTTATTTTTGTTAATTACTAATAATTATAATGATATTACAAATAAATTTATTTATTTAACATTTTATGGGACGAAGAATGCTCTATCATTTAAAAAAAAAGAATTTTTGAAAGTGGTTCATAAAGAATAAATATATATGCAAATGTGCATAGAATCAATTTTGTTATTTCGATTTGAAAAAAAAAATTATTGAATCAATTTTTTTAAAAAAATTATGAAAGAATACTATATAAATTAAAAAAAAAGATTTTTTTTAAATCAGTTCATAAATGATGGAGATATGAACAAGCATACATAAAAAAACATATAAACAGTCGAATTGAAAATCTTTCTTTTTTGAAGTCGGTTAATGAACTATCCTGAACAGCCACTAACATTTTAACACGATAAGAAAAATTGGTCAAGCCGTTTTGAGGTTTTACGTGGCTACCGAACATCATTCATTTTTATATACATATAAGACAAGATGTTTCCCGTGGGATCACCCTCGTAGAAATTCCTCCTAAGTTTATACCTAAAATAGCAATACTGAATTTCCTTTTTGTTTTTTTTCTTATTATGGAAATATATATCTAAAATAAAAAAACTGAACGTCACGTCATCATGTTGATATCGCGCCTGTGAAAAGATTTTCATACCTACAAAAAATAATATTCGAAATGGTGACTTATCTTATGTAGTTCTTTGAATTTCTTCATACATATACCTCATAAACCGCTAACATAAGTAAAATATATGGACAATCGTGAAGCCGTTATTGAGTTTTAGCGAGGCTAACTGACTGGTATTCGATTATATAAATAAACAGAAAAAAAATGAATTGGCACATTATAAATACTAGGAGGAATCTATGTAAATTAAGGACTAAAATTGTAAAGTTAAATATGGATTGGCAGAAACTATGCAAAAACACTTCTACTCACTTTTGGGACAGCACCTTGCAGCTGCAACCGTTATGTGGCAATAACTTCCAGCGGGGCAATCTTGGCGGTGGGGTCCATTGCCACAGTCAATTTCCGAGCCGGTCGTGAGGTCAATCATAGCTTTGTTATTACCGCAGGGTCTTACTTCCATACCTGAGATAATACGTTACAATCAAACGGAATGCCTCAAGTACGTAATTTATCCTCAACCACACAATTCTAGACAAGGCAGATTGTTGGTAGTAAAAACATGCATTACCTTTACATAAGTCTAGCGGCCGCAGTCTAAGCTCCAGTTGTTTTTGGCAGCCCTCCTTTCGCATTGCGCACAGACTAGGGTAAAGCCTAAAGTCCGATGCACAGACTGGGAAGTATTCGTCGTCAAGCGGGCATTCGAAGAGACAGGAGCATCGCGGGTACCCGTCCGCGCCGATCTCGCAGCTGGCGCCAAAATCACAACGGATATCTCGGCAAACCGAGGGGTTGGCAGTCTCTCCCTTATCTGTCGATCCGGAATTATCCGTCGACCTTTCATCCGCCTGCGTAGTGGTCATCGCGGTCGTAGCTACCCCCACCCGCCCAAATGTTTGCGTGTTAGTAGTGCGATAAAGCGGAAAGTTAGTTAATTGATCGAGGATGGGTCCGCTGTATCGGAATTATGGCTAACAACCTCGCCCGACTATTCCACAGTTAATATTTCGCTCTAATCAATTCCCGACAATAGGCCTACATCCGCCCTAGTTTTGGAATGTTCCATTTGTAAATGAAATTAAAATAGTTGTAAAATAAAGTTTAATATTAAGTTTTAAAATATGTAGTAAATATTTAAATAAACATGAATACTCTTGTAGAATTACAAAGCAAAACCCATTCTCGATAGAAAAATTAGACTATTTGAACTAAATAGACCTGAATACCTAAACGCCTTAAAACCCATTTTGAAGATTTTTTTTAAATTGTTTCTAAAAAGTATTATTGTTAATTCAAATACGTACTCATTGCTATGGGAGGCACGACGGCAAGTCGGTCCTTGCAATCACCGTAGAATATAACATGAAGCGTCGTAGGCGGAAGTAATCTGCATGCAGCTTTTTGGAGCTCACACTCATTGGGGTATGTCTGCATAGTGCTCCCACATACTGGTTCGTGAGGAGCATCTGTGCAGTCTGTTGGACATACACATTCCCCAGCAATGCAATGGGCTCCATATGAACAGCGCACGTTGTCGCAAAGCGCTGCAATAAATATTGATTTTAAATCAGAAACAAAATTTACAATAAAAGATCTAATTTCCACCTGGTTGAGCACAATTCGGCAGTGTTATTATAACAAATAGAAACGATCGTATATATTACTGAATAAATAAATATTTTTTCCAAAATACCCTAACATTGATTGATTTACGACCTCAAAAAACACCCAACCTTAGATTTATTTTTTAACCGTTAATCCCTTTTTCAAGGTCGGACAATATATTCAGTAATAAGATTAAGGTTGTTAAATAGTATGAGATTGATTAATATTCGGGCTAAGAGATTTTATTGTATTTTGTTATTTTGTTTTGTTTTATATTTAGAGTATATAAGATTAATTTAAAGAACGAGAGAGAAAAAGCAAAACGTTCACGTTGTTGAACACTTGAATTTCAATTCCGAACTCAACGCAATAAACAAACTAAACAAACTCTAACAAGAAAATTTATAAAATTGAACTGCGGTAACATAGGTTAAAACAATTTGCCAACACCTTTCGAAACTTTGTTTTCGTTTCATCCTTGGAGGAGTGAAATTACAATTGTTCTCTTTTCCGCGATGAGGGCTAGGAGAAGACATCCGTGAAAATTTAATAACGATTGTTTACCACTTCTCCGCAAAATGAAAGCCTTGTGGAGGCGGTCGATTACTGCCGGACGAAGAACACAAAATGCCTCCGCCAGTATTAAAATTCATTTTTTGTCGAGACTCACGGAATATGAAATAAGTCGTTAATTAAAAATTTCAAATACGCTCTTTGTTTAAACATTAAAACTTTCATTTGGCAACGTGGAGCTCCTTTTTTGTTAAACTGACGCCCGGTTTCCCATTTAAATTACATTTAGAGTTTTTACTTTGGAATTTCGAAGTAAACATTTTAATGTAAGGCGAATAAAGCTTTTATTCAGTGTGTTGCTACTGCCTTAGTAATTGTTACTGTAATAACGCTTTATTCAACGTGTCTCTTGGGAAATTTTATGTGTAAAGCTTTTTGTATTACATGAAGTAAGTGTATAGTTTTAGGGTATTTTTAGAATTTCTTCAGTGATTAAAATCTGTATAAGTAAACTTATGAAGTAAATAATAATCTAAATTTATTAAGAATAATTTAACACGAATAACATTTAATTGTTAACAAATTGTTTACCTTACCTATTTTACCTCAAACTTATGTGACCTGGAATAAGTAATTTTAGAAGTAAAACTATACACAATAATAATTCGTGTAAACATAGAAAAACAATAAAATATTTAACCATTTGGCAATTACGACCGCGACTGGAATACGATAACTGAAAATTGGTTTATTATTTATTCACTTTAATGGCATTTAATACCCCTTAAAAGTAGTCGTACACAAGTTCAATTCTTCCTGATACTGTCAAATTGTTACGTATGCCACTTAATTGATATAAAGGTCAAAAGTGAGAGTACAATGTTCATATCAAACATTCCGAAATTATATTTTATTTTAATAACGAATTTCGAATGGTTCATATAAACTGTTCTCTGAATCGATGGGGCTTTTATTATACAGTCGTCTAGTAATTAAAATTTTGGAGAATCGGCACCCGAATAAAAGCTTATTGTACCCAAGCACTTTCGCTTAATTCTCTACCTAAATGGTGCCCCGTGAACCTTTTCACCTTCTCTTTTGTGATTTGATAATACCTCGTTCAACGCATATATATAACTCTACTGTTATAATTGGATCTCGCAGATGCATAGAATGAGAAAATAACTACTTTAAAACGTATTCATAACCTACAATACTTCATATCATTAATATATACATAAATGAGCAAAAGTTTTGTAAAGACAATGTAGACAAAGTTAAATACCATCTCCTCCTCTGTCAATTGATTTTCTCACTTTTTATTTTAAGTGATCGTTGATTAATAATAAAAAGTCGTACAAGGAGATTTATTTTATAATCTTGAACAATATATAATTTTTAATAAAATAAACCCTTAAAATCAGTGTAATAAATTATCAGTTAATCTACTTAGGTCGAGAGTCAAAATATTTGAATTTATCCAAACCATCATATTTATACAGAGTGACTGGTGAGTCAATACTTTAGGACGTTACGATGTGGGGTTCATTTATGAAGTATAAAAATATTATTACAAATAAATATTTATGCCAGCAGGAGCCACCAGCGTATCACAGCCGCCAGACTTCCTTCATTTATTGGAAAAATTACTAACAATGTCCCTAATTGAATTACTTAAATATGATGACTATCGATTTTCGAGTGCTCTCTTTCATTATTGAAGGTAACTCACTAATCACTCTGTATAGATTAATGCCATTGGTGAGCAAATGAAAAGATAGCTTTGCAATTATTCGCAGTTTTCTTATGTGCAAGATTTAAACTGTTGTTTTAGTCAAAACAACGTTTAACTAAATCAACTAATCAACACCATTTTATTATCTCTAAAGAGTTGGCAAAGTTTATTCAAACATAGAACATGCCTTCCTGTGACTGCTCTAATATAGCCTAAGAACACGTTCGTCATAGTGCCGACTTTGTGGAACTTACCACAATCACCTCTGTAAGCAAGCCGCAATTTGTTCTGTTCGCGACACGCCGTCGAGTCGAGTTCGCATTGCGATATGTAGGTTTGCCCGTCCGTGCCACATACGACATCCGATTCCTGTTAAATTTACAAGTGTTTAAACCTCTATATATAGGTTATTGATCACTAATCAGCAACTACGAGTAAAGAACTAAAACTATGGGTATGGTTTTTATGTTAATAATTACAAGATATATTTGCGAACTGTTATTATTTATATTATACTCTTTTCAAATTATTAAACGAACTTCGATTATTTTTTTAGGTATATAAATGGTATTAAATTTTGAAAAATATAGTTTTGACATCATCAAGATTTCGACTACTCCTAACATTACCATGCGCAATATAGCTAATATGTTTAAGTTTTTTGGTAGAATACTATTCCCAGCACACATCTATTGCAAATTGCAAATCGTTACAAAGCTATAAGATACCTGAGCTTCAGTACAGTTTTGACTGCAGCGACAGACAGGTCGCCCAGTATCGACGTCGAACACGCATTCCCCTCCGCCTTGGCATATTATATCCGCACACGTTTCTAAACAAAATAAATATTGTGTAAACCAAAATTGTATTCATTATATAAGTTTTGAATAGACAGACAATTGTGAAATTTAGCATATAAAGATAGAAAATCCTAGATGCTTGCGAAAAAAAACAAAGAAACTCCAATGGAAAAGAGTTAGGAAGGAAAATATTAATTATACAATAAAAAATACCTTCCAATATAACTATTTTTGTATAGCTGACACATGCTATAGCGATACGAAATCAAAAAGCCATGCTGAACTATATATCGTACATCAACTATTTTCATTTCTGCAATATTTGTCTAACTTAGGTATCTTAATGGTTACAAATTTGTTGCACGCCAATGTCTAGCAGGCTAAACCGCTTGGCTCAACGTCATTCTGTTCAGAATGTGGTCAATGATTTGTAGCATAAAATCCAACCGATCGTAGTAAGGCAATATGAATTTATTTACCATATCTTTGAAATGTTTCCAAAAACATCAATAAGCATTTTGCTTCAATGATGAATTATAAGAGGTATTATGATTTTATTTTGTTTTACTATTATTATTCATACATTGATCATTTTTCAAAGAAGTTATAAAATCAATCTAAATATTTACGTACATTTTGCCATATCAATAAATTCATCACAGATTTAAACTGATTTAATAATATTGATATATGGTGTATATGATGATTTAAGATAAGGGATATCTTCATATAAAAATATCATACATTTTTCTTCTATTTTGAACATAAAAAACATCGCGTACGTACTTTTTCATTTGTTGCAAGATATGAATGATAATTAAAGCCGAGAAATGACGACATCAGTAACGAGAAAAGTATAAAAAAATATTCATGTTTCTTTATTGTAATTATGTACGTTGGCAATTATTTTTCAGCAAGATTCTGTATTCTCTTCATCATTTCTAACAAGACTTAATTGAATATGACAAAACTCAATCAATTTAATTGATTCACTGTTCGTGTTCGTTACTTGTAAACGTATTAAAAATATAATTATAATTGATTCATGTTTACTGCTCTTTTCTTCCCATATCTTATTTTCTAAATTTAATATCACCGAGCTCATATTCAATTTTTCACCAAGCTCACAAGATTTTTTTATATCTTGACAATTAATATAACATTAATTTATTAGCTCAATTAAATACAGAAAGCATAGAATATTTTTACTACTACATTTTATCCCTTGCTTCTCTAGGAATAATATTGATTGTTCTGTGTCCTTTTATTTTCTTTGGCCTATTTTTTTCATTTTCCAGGCTATGTATGGCTGATTTTTTATGCCTGCAAGGCGATTTGTAATAAGGAGTAATAACTTAAGAGTTTCTATTGGGAACAATATTTTATTCTCTATGCACCTGCGTGTTTATTTTTCGTACCACTGACATTTCTGCAAAATTTCACGATGATTTCTTAAGAAATTAGGGCGTAAAAGTGTAACATAAAACAATGTATCAGTTATAGCATTTATACTTTATGTAGCGATTGATTCAAAAACGAAAGAACAATACTAGTTATGATTATAACTACGAGAACCAGAATATGTAATGTTTATAATAAACTGGAACAGAACGTAAATTTTTATCGAAATACTCATTAAAAATTTTAATGATTCTATATTTTAAGGTCAAACACAAGAGGGCTAGAGTTTGGGTAAAGACTTCCAAAGGCAATCATTTAAATATTAATAATTACAGACAGAAAACCTTATTTCTTTAAACTTTATGTACTTAGTTGGTACCCTACCATTAAACTCATGCATTCCATCAAGCAGTTGATAGAAAAGAACAACCAGTACAACCGTTCGCTTTTCAAAGCCTTCGTCAACTGCAGAGACGAACATTCTAAACCAATAGACAGTGTTAAACTTAGCATGTTATGATATGAAGGAAGCCAGACGCTCATACCTTTGGCGATATACAGATCAGTGATACCGTAGGTTCACTGCCTAATTCAATCACATTAGGAGAGCAGGACGACATGATATCGCAAAGGTTTATTACTTATAATTAATGGTTTCCATTATGCAGATGTGTAGAAATGGGTTGATATGATTTGCCAATTTTTGAATCCTGAAGATTTCTGTTGAAAATTCTAGTCATAGAAAATTACTTCTGTTCTAGACGGCCTTAACAAAGGTTTTAAAATTTAACTATATTACATAAAAGAAGCCATCAAAATGTCAAGTAAATGTACGCATATTCTGTATTACCTGAAAGCACACTTTTCACTGACTACATTACTTAGAGCGCCTTCCAAAAGAAAGATATTGTTAGCTCTTTCCTTTTGATATATCCATTAATATTTAAAATTAAACAACTTTACGGATTTTACCGTGGTTTATTTTTTAAAATTTTGTCACCTGACGTTACGAACCCTTTACAGCGTTCATGGTCACGTGTAGGACAGAGATGTTTGATGTCCTGATGTCACTTATTAATCCTGCGTACCTTCGGCTTCAATATTAATTTTTGTTTTTTTGTTCATATGAACGCTGTTAAGGTTTCAAAACTTCGGGTGATAAAATTAAAAAAAGTAAACCGCGATAAAATCCGTAAAGTTGTTTAATATAAAATGTCAAATATTCGCGTAAGTCTTAGAAATAATATATTCATCAATAGTTAAATTTACACGCGAAGCAAAATCGTAGAAATATCATTCATCATAGGGTTAAAGTGAAATTTTCTATAGCATCTGGACAGACATAGTGACAGACAACCAGTTGGCCGAGCATGTATCTGGTTGTAGATTCAAAATAATAAAGAATGAAAATGAGCATCGAAGAATCGACTACATTTGTTTCAGTCTTTAGAAGTGCAAAGTAAATATATAAGAAAATATATGACTAAATTATATTTCTTTAAGTTTACTGAACCTACTAATAAATGAACTATATTTAAAACGTAAATCCTATCAACGTCTATACTTCATATGAAAATTACTAATCAATACATCTCCTGATGAAAAACACGGAAAATATATTAATATTAATGGGTCATAAAAATTAAAACATCTACACTGAATTATCTTTTTATATCTGAACAAAAAAAATGTCGAAATTGAGGCAAAGGTTTACAGCGCGATACGTGTATTAAAGGTGAAGTAAGCATTTTTTTTGCTTCGACGCTGGCATCTTCTACGCATTTTATTGACAACTTTATAAAAGAAAAAGATTTTCATCACGGAAAATTGATAGCGATTTTCCTTGTAAAGGGAATTTTATAATTGATTTTGTCTCTCGTTTATATTCACCGCAGCAGGAATGCCATTTAATCTTAAGTCCTGAATGTTTTATGAAATAAATTTCTAGCGACATAAATATAAAATGTTATAGATTTCGCTTCATACGTAGATTCTGTCATTTAGGATTACCTTCTGAATAGTAGGAATACTCATAATAAAATATTATAGTTATAAAATTTTATAAGTAGGTACTAACTACACAAGTTTCTTCTGATTCTTTATTTAAAAATAGATTGTAAATTGTCTTTATATTCTTGCAGACATTTTGAAGCGATGGATTAAGAAACCAATTCAATTTTACACCAAACTCTTTATTTAAAATTATGTAAAACAAAATGATTTATCAAAATTTATCCAACTTTAAATGATATAAATTTTTAATTTCGTAGCTTTTAATTTCTTCGTCATGAGCATTTTTTGTAACATAGCTATTGAGTTAAAAATTATACGAGGAAATGGGAAATGGGTGCTTATTACATTTTTCCTATAATTTTCCTTATGCTTCTGACATTGCATTCTGTCCTTCCCCCAATTTTAATGTTTAAGGGTTCCGACGGGGGACAAACGCGTTGTGGCCCCACAAATTTGATGTGGGCAAAACGAATTTTGCGGGATACATAGTGACACAACAAGATGAATTTTGCAAAAAAGCATTGATACTCGCAAATGGTGTACGGTTTTCATGCATTATCTATTATTACAATGAATTCACTGTAGGTGCAATCGGTTCTTGATTAATTCATATAATGAATAAAAATAATCTGTATTAATACTAATACTAATATGAAACCTATCTATCTAAATATGAAAACTTTTTTGTCTAATTCTGCATCACGTAAAAACGGTTAAATAGATTTGCATAAATTTAATATACAGACAGTTTATATACTTAGATTTACATGTATAAATATTTTTTGGATAATATCGAAAAAACATCACACAGTTTTCCGCACTAGGAGAATTATAAAATTAATGCAATTTAATGTTTAACCCTGGGCTTTAAACATTTATTAATCATATAATTCAATTAGTGTCGTATCTAGTAGAAGGTTTTTTTTATTAAGAGAGTTCGTGAAAATATTATTTTTTGTACATTGGTTTATATACACAATGCTTTAAGTAGTTAAATATTTTATTATACATAAGGAAATAAGCTTTAAAATAATCTTGTGAATGATCTGGACAAGAAAATACATGTTTGTTCAAAAAAAAGTATATGGAGCCAATTAGTGAACAGTTATGTATAGACAAATTTATTAGTTTAATGATATTTATTCTATCTGATTCGGGAGAAACTTTTCTATCTCACATTAACTTCTTATTTGCGGTAGAGATTATTTAAAAGTAATGAAACTAGTAAATAATTAACATAGATCAATTTTAAATTAAATAATTGTTAAACTTTACTGATTATTAATATTTATATGAGGAACCTAAAGAATAATGTTCGCATAGACTCGTACAAAAAATTCTACGTAATATATTGTGAACCTGGCAATTTAATTCCTGTCCACTTACGCAAAACAAAAGCACAACTCACGGCAGGTTCCATTATAGAGCACCAGCAGTTCGCTCTCCTTGATATTCGACTGGCAGGCATGCATGCGCATCTTGCACTCGCTGCCATAGGTGTTGTGGTCGGATGCACAAACGGGAGCTAGGGTTGCATCGCAGACAGGGCACGAGCACTGCGCCGCACCGTTCCGGGAGATGCATGCCCCGCCCCAGGGACAGTTGGCACGCGCGCAAGGGTTCTCTAATCCTGTATGGTAAGATTGTAGTTTGGTGTGTAGTATAACTGTAAAGGAATTACTCTAATTTACGTGAAAACCTTTGATTATAATTCTTTATATTTCATCCACTTCGAATTAAACTTTAGTTTTCAGTTTGTAGATTTGATATTAACGTCGTATGATATGATACGTTGGAATATACTCTTAGCTTTGGTTATTATTTAATTTCATTGGAAGTTTGACTTTAGATTTCGATTTGACTTTGCAGTTTATTTACCCTTTAAGTAATAACTTAATATTAACTTTTAATTATAGCACCCAAAGGTTCGCAGGTTTCGTTTACAGCAAATTTATTCGACATATAATTATAATGTAGACTCATGAAATGGACACTAAAATTTGTACAAAAACGTCAATCCCTAAGAGTAATTTAACTAAATCTATTACTAACCGCAAGGTCCCATGTAAGCAAGCCGGATATCCCTATTGTCCAAGCAAGCCGTGCGAATCAGCAAGCATGGGTTGTCGTATGTCCGGCCGTCCGTTCCGCATACGGGTCGAATGAAGTCCTCACATTCAGGTCCACACGCACATACGGCAACTCCACGTGCGTCCAACGAACATCGTTCCCTTACTCCACATTTCACTGTCTCACAAGGGTGTTGCGCTGTTCCGAAGAATTTCATTGTGTAATAGTAATAACATGTCTACGTACAACTAATATTCCAGTGTCCTATCGTAAACTTATTGTGACTTCACATAGTCTACGTGTAGAGGCAGTAAATAATCGAATTTTTTGTCAGACTCTGTATAAATAGATAAGATATTACGCGAAACAGAAATTATACCGAGTAAATATGGGCTGAAATAATAACTATCTATTCCCGCTTTGTCACAGAATATAAATAAATAAAATCAATCTAAACAACAAGTTTTCGATATTCTGAAATCTCGTGATAAAAGAAAATCTAAACCCAACATTTTGGTATGTTATGGCTGAATTAGTAAAAATAATATTAAATGTATCTTGGTTCCTATTGCACGTACATATATATAAAAATTAACAACGTTTATTACAAATTTATTTTTCCTACATTTATGGATAAACTTTTTTGCAATTTATTTACCCATGATATTTTGCAATTACTTAAATGCAAGCTCTCCCGCTGTAATGGATTTATGGGGTAAAGTTTACGGATAAAATATGATACGACAACTCTCCGGATGATAAGTTAATAACACTACAAAATTGAATTATTTCGCTCCTGTCGCAATTCCTGAGAGAGGCGACGCTCCGATGCTCGTGTCCAATTACTTTATTTAGAACAAAATATCACCCGGCTCCGATCTCGATAACGGTATATTTCACAGTTTCGAAAAAACATATGTAATACATTTCACTAAACGGTCGCTAACATTGATTGGAAAATAGGATTAATGATATGTATTTTATTACTTGATAAATATTCTATTTAAAGAAGTTCTATTTTGACTAGCAAAATATATTTGAAGAGTCCAAACCACTGTACTCTTTAAATACTTAAATTATGAATTTCAAAACACAAAATAAATTTAGCTATAATTTTATTTTTTGAGAAATCACATGAAGTTTATTTTATACGTTAAAGAGACGAGCAATCAAGCTTTTTTCTTTCATACCTACATTTATTTTAAACGAACGTATGTTATTAACTTGTAAATTCAAATATATGAGTTAATCTCGCACTTTATTAATATTTAAAGGAAATTAATATATTTGAAATTTGCTTTCTCGCTATTAAATAATAGACCTATCCCTTCATTTTGTTCAATTTAAGTAGACAAAGTTGGAAGAAAACTTTAAGTCTCTTAAAGTTTACGGAGCATGTGCACTTTTTGCGCTGGTCTTCGAAGACCATCAATCTTTTCTTACGTGACTTTAAAGTCTAGACTTGCGGTCGGTGCATCGTATACATAATAGATTTTCTTCTGCTCGTCCTTGTATTTTTTCTTATTTACAGTAGGAATATAATTTTGCATATAGCTTGTTTTTATTTACCCGAAGCGCATTCGCCTCTATAAGCGATGGAAAGCTGCTGTCTCGTCCTGCATGCCTCGCGGCGCAAAGCGCACTCGCTTGCATAATCCTTGTAATCCGAACCACAAACGGCTGCTCCTGGCCTAGCAACCAGGTCGCACGGTGGTCCGCACCGACAAACCGGCGCCCTGGCTTCGTTTAGCTGGCATATTCCTCCATCAGCACACTCATGTTCTTCACACGGGTCTACATACAACAATGAAATGATGAAGATATAAATATCAGATTTACTAAATTTCCTTTGATAGCGGATTGGAAATAATAAAAAAAAAATAGTCGTATATAAAAATTTAATTAATTATCTATAATGTGGTGAACAAGATGATAAAAGTATGAATTATTTATTAAAATATAACCAATTATATTAAATATATATAATACTTATCGGTGTTTATGGACTAAGAATGGATTACTTTCCATTTGTATATCTTTCACGCAGGTACTCTGATGTATCTTATGTTATCCCGTAATTCAAAATTAAGCCGTCCAAACATTTCGCTTCGAACGATTTTGTAAGACCTTTATATTTTTATACAATATATAAGAGTATTTTCTCGAATAACGAAATAAAACTACTATTTACATTACCGTTTGACAAGAACCAATTTAGAGTGTACGGAATTGTATTTTAAAGTAAACCTGCAAGCGTCAGTAGCTGGTAAGATCTCCAACTTTGCGTAACAGCCACAGCTTTATAGCGATACCCGAGGCCAAGGACTTAGCATGCCTTATGAAATGGAATCGTTCACTTAATGCCACTAAAGCGGCCACCCATTCAGAAACAGAGCTGCACGCACGACAAAGCACACGTAGTTTAATGCCGTTCCATTTAATATCACGCCAAAAAGATTTGTGTAGCGATACCAAACGTAACCCCCTTTTCGAGCGTCTGCTAATATTAATTAACATTTGCAATGCGCCTTAATTTAATTTAATTACTCATTTCAATACAAAATTACTCTTTGCTTAATTATCTCGTTACGTCGAATTGAATTAGCTCTCTTTGCATCTATTCGTCTCTTTTCGTTGAAGAAATAAACGATCTACACACAACATATGAGTATACGTTCTTAATACGACCCAACGTTATTTTCCTTTCTTACTATAATATATAGAGCTCACTAACCTAATTTATCGCAACATATTTCGGGTTGAAAAAATACATGTATGCCTCCGTATCTTGCGGCGAACCCACAAGAAATGCAAAATCCGAAACGAAAACAATTTAATATAAACACAAAAGCTAGATAGTAAAGTAAACAGAGAATTTCACAAAGGAAGTTGAAATGTACGGGCATTCGGTCTTGCACAAATTTAGTTCGGATCGAATGTTCCGGGACAAGTTCTGTGAAAAGGGTACGGAGCGGCTCTCACAGAGTATATAAAACAGACTAGATTAAATTACATTTATAAAAAGGAAACAGGAAAACTCATTTGTTGGAATAATAGACATGAATACGCAGAGAGAACACGTACAAAAATTTGTTGCTTTGAATCTTAATTTGTTTCACTATCGTTTACAACAGTAAATTTCTTGAAAACTATTTATAACTATCTAAAATTGCTCACCTATCTTTTACTATGCATTCTTTGAGCTTATTATATTTTTAATTTCTATCTTTTCGACGAGCATAAAGACGAAGATAAAAAAGGGGCTACCTTAACGCTTTCTTGGGTCTAAGCTACCGGGCAGTATTTCGGCACGACCGCGTCGTCTAATACGGACAAAATGAAATGTTGACCCTTTTTGTACTTCACATCTATTATTAAGGGGCGACCTCTTCTTAACGAGTTCTATTCATGATCTCAAACTTGGGATCCAACAATACACGGTCAAACGGCCGTTTTAATTAATTCCTATCATTATAAAAGACTTTTATTAATATTTTAGGAGCCATTTTATCTTATGAGGGTAGACATCTCAGATTTATACGAAAAATGTCGTTAACTTTTCAGCGTGGAAGTATTTAATAGTGTTATTAAATAACTCAGCGAAATATAACTTAAAATACGTATCGCATCCACTAATAAATATCCAATAACAAGGACTATTTTAAATTTTTGATTTAAATTTTCAATTAATTTATAATTAAAACCGTTTTGAAATGCCATTATTATAATTTGTCGAGATGTCGCTGTCACCAAAACATGATTAAATTTCACGGGAACACAAGCCACAAACAGTCTCTAAACTCAATTATGAGGTGGCTTGTGATACAAAGTGAATTTTACCTAAGGTGAAGTGACTTACCGCATTTTCCGTGATATCTTATGGTTATATTGAGTTGGTTGTCACATGCAAACTTGTCTAAGTGACAGGTCGATGGATACTCCCTTCCGTCGGTGCCGCACACTGGTTTTCGTCTCTGACAACTCCGTGGGCATCGACATTCAGGTTGCCCGTATGCCATCATGCATCTGGATCCCGTAGGGCAATTCATATTCGCGCAGGGGTCGCCAGCTTCTGGTGATAAAAAATAATCAGGGACTGCAGAACTACAGAAAACTAATTAGAATAATAGTTTACTGTTTTGAGTACAAATGAATAATCTAATAAATTTCCATAACGATTAAGAAAAATCATATTACTATATCATATAAGAATATGTATCTTTTATATTACTTTATTAAAAGTAACATTTATTTTTTCTAATTATTCTATTTTTCTGTTTAACTGCTTACTGTTATTCAATGTATAATAATATACCCATTTCTCCTGTAGTATTGTATGATACAAGCTATAACTTCTAATAGAATAAACAAAACAAAAGAATGATTCGAAAAAAAATATCCGTCAATTATTCTTTTGCCCGCTACTGACCGCACTCGCCCTCGTGTTTGACGCGGAGATTGAGCCTTCGCTCGCATGCCTCCTTCCTGAGGTGGCAGTGATTGCGGTACGTGCGGCCCGCAGTTGAGCACACCGGCGCTGGGGCGGTGGGACAAGTCACAGGGCACGCGCAGTGGGCGCGCCCGTCCCCTAAAGACACGCACTCGGCGCCCCAACGGCAAAACGTCTTCTCGCATGCCTCTGCAATGTTACGTCTCTCTTTAGTGATTTACGTGACGAGGAAAAGGGTGATAATAAATACCTAAACTGTCTTTATCAAGGTGGCAAAAATTCCTTATGATAATGTTAAGTGATTATTACCTACATCACACATTAACAACATAGACGGAGAACTGTTACATTGCTAGAATTTAGTGAGTTTTGCTACTTCTTGGGGGCTAATTTAAACAACCATAAAAAGTTCAGTCATCCAGGCAAATATGCACAGATTAAATTTTTCAAACTATAATAATAATGAATAACCAACCTGTAGTCTTAAGATTGGGATGGTAATCAAAAATCTAGCCAATTTGTTACGAAAGGAAAGAACATTTTTCAGCGGTCCCCGACTTGAATCATGTTTAAAATATGACGAGCTAATCAACTTGTTACCTTGCTCTCTTGTAAAAGCTAAAAGTGTTTGAAAGGACGTGATTTCTCGGCGAACTTCGAAGAATGACACAATTTCCAATTTTCTACCTGGGAGTACGCAGCCGTGACTAAATTATTAAGGGGGACTAAAATAAGATACGAATATCCGCTTTACCACCGCATTGTGTTAGAGCAGGCTTCAGGGATTACCGATCTCTATCGTCTAGTTAAAATTCTAAGCAGGTATTTAGGGCGCGAAGTCACAAGGCGCCGATTTAGTAAAGTTAATTTATAATTTTTATCCTCAAAGAATT
>JAOCPS010000012.1:1444282-1457606 GCA_025505425.1 Graphium colonna
CGTTACCAAGGCTACTAACCACGTGGTAGGAAAAAAAACTAAGTCTGGCTCTATCAGACCTGCTAGATTTATTAAATTAAATCGACTTTGTTTTACTTGCAATGCTTTTAATGTAGCATACTCGAATCAATTTCCATCTTACAGAAAATATTAAGTATTAAATATCTTGTTTCAGTTGCTTTAAAACTTTGTATATAATTAATATTATTTCGCTTTCATATACTCGTTAATATTAACCATTACGTGAATAAGTTATTTACATTTTTTAGGTAATATTGAGCCAAAGTTCTATAAATACAAATGAAATTGATGTACTAAAATAGGAGCTTTATTATAAATGTAGTATACACATACAAAAACACGATATTAAATAACACAAAAATAAATTTTACTTTTTTTGTCTGTATTTCGTTTTTGTTAATTTGTCTGTCTGTGCGACTAATTTACGTAATACCTTATCTAATTTTGCAGTAGAAGTTTGCTGATTCAGTGCGTACCTTAGGCAATTTTTATTCTAGATAAAGGATTAGGATTTCATGTAAAGAAAATAAAATCGCGGGAAATTATTAGCTCATTCTAATTGAAATAGGTTCCATTTGTAAATAAGATATGCAATATAGATAAGAGGGGATTCGCAAATTTGTACACAATATCATACGGGTAAAACCACAGCCTCACAGGCTAGTCGTGAATATTTTTTGCATAAATATATGAATTTTTGTGAGCTCCATTCGTTTTTACTTTATTAAACGACTTCCAATAAAAATTAAAATAAATATTTCGATTTTGAATCGGGCATAATTATTTTATCAAGCGATATAGCATTTTTTAATTTTGCTCAAAAGGGTATAACTCATATCTGTTTCATAAAAAAATGCAAACCAAACAAAACTATAGAATTTAATACTAAGTAGAAAACGGGGACAAAAACGATTAACATTAATTATAACTATATCATATATTATTGTATAATGTATTTAATAACAATGTTATATAATTTACAATGTCCATAAAGGAAAAACTTCTTAGATTTATACGTCAAAAAGCACTGCAAATATTTGCTGAGGCGTTTATAAGTTGGCTCAATGTGCAGCGCAAAAACTGCAGTAGAATTTAAAAATTTCGCGATAACATAATGGTTTTAACATATTCAGTGACACTTTTAAGTGAAATTCTCGCCCACATCGCCAACCCCCCGTTGAGGCCGCAACCCACAGCGTAATTAGCTAAATATGACTTTTAAACTAAGAGCCCCGCCAGCCTCTTCCAACTTCGACCTTTTGGAACGCGGCTCATTTTCAAATACTCCATTTGCAGTCCGGTGTCCTTTACGAAGTTGAGAAAGTTTCGATTTCTCTATACTCTAATTTCGATTTAAAATTTTGTACCCTGCGTGTTTAATTTGGAGAAGGCTTGCACCAGTGTAAGCTGTATTCAAATAATGCGATAATTTTTTATCGGTAATAGAGTACAATCCTTCTATACTTGCTAGCTTATTCAACCAAGTAGATAAATACCACCACAAAAAAGCCATCTGCTTGCAACTGTTATTTGTATAAAAAGATTATAAATTGATAGGACAGATTCAATTCGAATTTAAGTAATTTATTTACAGACATATGGTGTCCAAAGTTCTTGAGTACAAATAATGTTAATACAAATTTCGCCTCTTGGCATGGAAAATAGCTTACGAATGTGATTCTGCAACAACTATTTTTGTATAAATAATTGTTGTAGAATCTATTATATTAAAATGAAATATTACATTAAATTTCAATGATAAAACATAATCTAAATATTTTACACATTGACTTCAGTTTAAAATATTTAATGACATTAACACAGAGCAACCACATGTTAAGTGTGATAGTGCAACTATGTTTTAATATTTTTCGCCATCTTAAACATCTGCCTACATAGGCTTCATAATGTTTTTTTAAACACCGAAATCTACATGAATTGCAGATATAACAATGGGTGCGTTCTGTGGGATAGTGTCGATAAATATTTACGTACTCAAAGTGCCACTCTAGGCACCCTCCTCCCTTGTCCGGTGTAACGCTTTTCCGATAACATCAGCAGAAGGTTCGCGTGCTAAAGGACAGTGGCAATTCAAAAACACGTAATGACTCCAGAAAGAATTTTACTTTTGCACAAAAATACTCGGAGCAAACTTGATGAATACACGTCTTTGTTACTTTAATTTAATTCGCAACACTGAATGAAACAATAATAATAGTGATGTGTTGTAGAGAGAACTTATAAATGTGTTTATGATACAAATTCACAAGGAGAATGAAAATTTTTGGGTAACGGGTTTATTTTCGGGTCACGTCCGCGCAGGAAGCTGACCGCTATATGGGTTCGTGAAGTTTCACTATAAATCATAGCGCCATTTCAATTTGCCAAGTCTAACACGACGGTAATAGGCCAGCCATCGCTCGCTACCCTCCGCACGCTGAAAGAACTAAATTTGTATTCAAGAAACGATACGATCATTAGTTAGTGCAATTTTCTTCGCATCCAGTACACGAATGCTATCGTCGGGCGGTATGGCGGAATGAATAATACTTTGTAATTGCATTTGGGATCTGACTTGGAAATCAAGTTGGCCGACTGGACTTTGATAAGTGCCACTTAGAGATAAGCGCGGTGATGCGATCTCGTTACAAGGCCGGAATTTACCGCCGTCGACGATAATGTATATACACCTTATGAAGATATTCGAAGAGTGTCATATTCTGATAACTTTGTTATTGCCGTACACTCACCGCGGTGTTTGCAAATTAATATGCAAGGATCCAAGTTGGCTCTATCGCAACGATTTTGCCGTAAAATTGCGGAATTTACTTCACCTATCTACATTTATTTTATTTATAACAACACTTTTAAATTGTTACACTCCCTTTGTCTTAATATCAACTCACAATCTAAATTCTTTAAGATAACACGAAATTCTTTGTTACTAAATTACTGCGATTAGAGCAAACACCCTTAATACATACAATGCTCCGATATCGGATATCGATAAAGGGGAGCTTAGTAGTTCAAGACCGTGCATTACAAGTGTGTGAATATATTGTATGGAATACCAGAAATACATAGATGAAAACAATTCAGTGAATTTAGGTTACTGTAGCGTACTTTTCTCCATTCAGAACACTAAGCGAAGATTACTTTCCACAGCTTTGAATATTGGAGGCGGCAAGTTATTGACTCGGCGACGCTGGCAAATGTAGCATTAATTTCCAATTCTATCTATTTACTCTACTCTAAGTACGCTGTCTTATGCCGTACACATAAGAAACATCGTTGCATGAACCTAATTTAGATATCAGAATTCCTTCACGCTTAATAATGTTAGTTTAATAGACAGAACTGGAACATGATCTGGGCTGTAATTACTTTTACGTGTTTCGTTAGTAATTCGCAGTTTCGTTATCAATTTCATAAATACAGTGCACGTTGTGACCGCGTCACTTAGGTAAAAGACAACTTAGATAACAGGAATTAAACGAACGGCTCTCGGTGTGAAGTGAACAGTTTTGATATTAGCACGACGATCGACGCTCTCAGCTGAAGTTTCAGGAAGCACGTACTACATGTAATATTATTGATTACGGGGTGCGGCGGTCCAGCCCATTTGAATTTCCAATGAGCTTGTTAGAATTGGCCTGAACACGGCGCCGTGCGAACACCGATAAAAACTTCATTCCTTTTTTAGCTGATTGGGCGCGATTACGTTTCTGTTGTAACATTCATCGCTCCATTCTGTAAGCGTCTGTTGACTTAATTCGACGATTATCGTATTTATAGTCCCATTGATGATAGTAATTTTCCAACTCAAGTTACGGAGTTACTGATAAATGGAATTATTATAATTATAACTAAATTGACATTACATGGATGGACTGTATTAGTAATTATTTCTAAAAAAATCGAATGATCTGTATGTAAAAAAACCATTTCGTCGAAAATATTAACCGATTCGAAAGAGAAATAATTTAGTTTTTCAAAAATCGTTTCATTTAAACATACTACTTATTTCCTTAAATATACTCTATTATATATGAAATTATAGTTATACATTTTTGCTTTTTTTGTGAACGGTACATATTGACTATTTTCTAAAAAAAAATTCTAATAAAATATTTATTCTGTCATTAAAGGTTTCATTATTAATATCTATACCGCTATAAGCGTTTGTAAGAAAAAGCATTAACAGGCTGTGTCGTTAACTACTCTGCTCTGATAAAATACGAGAATTCCTATTCTGCTTCAAACTCTAATTGCGAATATGAATAAAAACAAAATGAACACGTTATCCGTGGAGTTAGCGCAAGGCGACTGGGAATTCTTCGCTGCACTGTAACACGTAGCTGGAGTTCTTAATTAAAGCCCCGACGGCAGGGCCTACCGGCAAACTTCGATTGCGCTGTCAAAAATCCGAAGAATTATTCCGGTAGTAAAATAACTTGTTCGATTTTAGGCTTTATCGTGTGAGTTCAGGCATATTAACGAATTTATGCGTTGGGATGCAATATGCCGCCGGATCGGACCGGTAGTTGAACACGGAGCTTTTATTAAAAACTGTTTTTATTTATTGCCGTTTCGAGGTCGGCGCGGATTTTTCTTGTACACCGCTAAATCTAGATTGGAAAACTGATTGGGGTTTTTTTGTCACGAGTTGTGTTTGTTTTCTAGTGAGAGTATTACTTTAGTAGTTACCAACGTTTTGAACTGTATAAATAGAGACAAGGCAATATCGTAAATATTAATACTTAGTTTATTTAACATTGTAAAATATTGAAATAGTTAAATTTTGCCCTTAATACAAAAAAATGGGAAAACCGAAAAAAAACGTGATATTCTGTTCCGACAAGTATCCAGTACACGTGATGAATCAAAGACTAACATACGCATCATTAATTAGATTATGAACCCATATATTTTAACTGACTTCAATAAAGGAGGAGGTTGTCAGTTCAAATATGTCTATTTATTGTTTTAGGTATGTCTGCGCGTATCACCGGTATTTATAAACCGTCTTAATAAATTTTATCCAAAATGGTCTTATAATAGTTGGTTTAGTAGTTTGGTTTATTATAATCTAAATTTACGAGAAAACATTTAAGACTTTTGAAATCGGTTTTTGCAATTTTCTGTAAAGTTTTACCTTTCAAATTTTGAGTTATAATATAAAAATATAAAAAGAAATCGATCGTGTAAATAAAACAATGTATTATATTTATTTTTACATCAATGACGGTGATGATTATACGAATATTAGTAAAGTCTTAGAACGTATTTAAAACAATCATTAATTATAAGAATTATAAATAGAATTTATTATTATTTATTAAAAAGTAATATATGCCTATGGAACAAAACGAATATGTGATTTGTATGGTAGTTAAATAACATAATCGAATATAATATTATTTTTTAATATTTTATGTACAGATAAAATTACCGAGAAAAAAGATACCAACACAACAACAAAATAATGTTTTTATAGACAAATACGAAGACAATATAACTCTGTTTCTAATTACCAATTTGAAGAGCTTCCATTATATAGCCTTTTAGCGACACGCACAATCCCTATTTTTACACCTTTGTAGTAACCATATTTGTATGATCTTTGCAACTATATCCTGTTCCTAGTAAAGTAATTCTCAGGCATAATATAAGCAAGGGTCACAAAATATTGGTCGACATCCCCTGATAGTTATTTATGGCAGACATGCGTTAATAATGAGGTTTCCATACGGCAGTATTTCAATGCTACTTGAAACCACTACCAACCTTTTTATGTTCTTATAATTATTATTTTCTTTATTATATTTAAAAAACAAAAATTTTATAATGCTTATGGATACACAAGTGGCAATCGAAATATGAAGTCATGTTAAAGTCGAGTAAACTAGAAGATAACTTAGATTACGCAGCTGCTTTTGGAATTTTTGTCATCTTATCCTTGAACTCTCAATATTTCTAGTCATTTATATTTTAGTAAATGTCAACAACAACAGTGTCGCAACAGCTTGAAATAGATATAGGGTATAAAAATATGATACTAGAAATATTATTAAAGAAACTAAATAAAACATATATATTTTTAAACATTTACAGAACTTGATTTTTATTTTATCATGATGTTCTCAAATAAACACGCATAATACCTTATATCGGACACGCGCTATCACTGTCCATCGTCCGACTCGTCAGAGTTTATTATATAACATATGCAAATTTAATGTGGTCCCAAGCGAAATATTAACTGAAAGTAAAATATTAACAACTAGAATCCATAACAATTTCCAACATAATAACAAATTTCAGCATAAATAAAGTGACTCCATTAGCACGACTACCCACCAGCCAATTCGCAAATGATGGCACTTAATTGTGCCCGGGTGAATTATGAAAATCGCTGACATTTTGCAAGCGTAAGCAAAACAAGCAGTATTCGTTGCTAATTCAAGTCATGGGGTTAGTTGGTAATGACTTTGTTACGTAGGTTATCCGGGAGGCTTATGTTCATCCCAGGATAGACGCTCGATGTCCCGTAAGTGATCGTAGCATGCACGCTTTACTGTAAGGGAGCGGGCTCACGAGACATTGTTAGCCACCCTCCCTCCCTTCCCGCCTAAAGCTGGTAAATCTCCACCGTTTTATTACCACTGCCACCGGGCTACTATGGCTTATTGTCTGCAAGGCGTTTTCTATCCGTAAATGTAAAACTTCTTTGTCATAAAAAATACATTCTACATTTAAATGTTTATGTGATGGCAATGATGAGAACTGTATTGTATATCTATTTCGCTGCAACTTTGTCTATGAGCCGTTTTTACATGCAAGCAAAGAGGGAAAATACATATATACGTGTAAAGTTTTATTTAAACCATTCGAAGTTTTGAAGTGATCAAGTAGTAAACATACAATACTTGTTATACGAGTACATTCCTTTATAAATATAACATTTTAATTTATGCGGATAATGCCGATTGAATATTACAGAATTTTTGGTATCAGGTTACAAAAGGAAAGAAATACAAGTGTGTACGTGCGTTTTACGTTAAACTTCTAAGTAATAAATCAGTAAAACATTGAGAGGGTGATTCATTTAATCGTTAATGCTACAGTGGTCCAACCGAAGGCACTGGCTTATGTGGGTTAATGAGGTTGCTATTAATTCATAGAACTACGGAAATGCCCCCAGGTTATAAAACTTTTGCAGCCAAGGCAGGACAAATGAAGTAAAAGACACTAAAATACTAACTCTCACAATTTTTACTTTTGTCTCATTATTTTTTTTAAATATATTCAGATTTGTTAAATTTAGTTTTAACTTTTTTAAAATTCTAAATAAAAAAGTATTTAAAAATATATAGTGTTAATGTGTCAGAGACAACTGGTTTGATATATCTTATTAGTAAATGGCAAAGACATATAAAAAAGTTTTAATGTCCCTTTTTATATAAAATGCATCTGCAAGATAGCTACAAATGCTTAGTTTTTCTTGGATAGAAAAAGCTTGTGGGAGGCGAAATATAAAGCTTTACGTTTTTATTGGATAGTATACTCATTTATATGGTAAAATATTTAATTCATATAATTATATAAAAAATGTATGTTCACTTAGAAAATACTGAACTCCATGCGGTCAAAGTCATCGGCAATAGCTAGTTCAAAAATAACTTCCAAGAACACCATTATGTCATTTCACTAATTTCCCTAATCTGTACTTAACATTCAACGCTTTAATAAGTCTTACAAGACATGACAAGTTTTAACACACGCAAGCTAAGTTATATTATTTAACCCGCAGTAAAATCGGAGTTTAGTTTAAGGAAAGTATTTATATTATATCACAAATATTTAGAGATACTATCTAGGCAACCGATTTTATACCTCATAAAACAACAAAAATATTTATATCGTTTGATTTTAAATCTTTACTTGAGGTGTATCGCTTCAATTAGTATTACTGCTATGTTTTTAAAAAATACGTACAAAAATCTATATTTGTCTGTACTGATTATCACAAAAATTGAAGGAGAGATGTATATTAAAGATCCAAAGGTTTTAAAATTATAGAAAAATATTATGTTTCACCCCCATCACTACAAGGATTCCCATCGTGTTAGGTATCGTTGCAAAGGTCTTGGAAATAAAAACTGTGATAGAAACATGTGGATCAAATACCCTAGTCTTGAGATATCCTAATACAAAGTAAAACTTAGATCGTTGCCCCCATACATCTAATTTTTGAAATATTTTTAAAATAATTCGGAAAGAATAAGTAATGTATAAACTACGGACTACGGACTCAGTATCAAACAAAGGTATTTCCTTACAACTCGACAAACTTATGTACTTACAGTCGTCCTAATAAAATGTAGGGATCCGATCGCAAAAAGGAATTTATCACTATTTATTTTTGTCAAGCGGTCGGATCATCGGATGGCTACTAAGTTTTTTCAATAAGCAAGGACATTAGCAATTTAAAGTTTATTAAATTAAAAATTATATATAATTAGGTTATAAAGTAGTTAATGTGCAAAAATATATACTAAAAAGGTGTAAACCAATTATTACATTTATTCTATACATAGGTATTCTATAAAAGACAATGTGAATACCATACATATGCACAAAATATACCTAGTCGTTTATATTTGTTCGAATGAGCGAAGCGAGTAAGGTTTAAAATTGCAGTTGAAGCGAAACACATTTTATGTAAAAATGTTTTTATGTTCTGTGACAAGGCTCCAACTGGATCCCCAGTTTAAATGAAAAAGAGAATATATGTAGATAATATTAGAATAAGTTTAAAGTTTGATGAACATCGAAATCTGTTTTTTTATTTTATAAGTTATTTATATGAATGTGAAAAAACTTTCAACATATAAAGTAAGTTCGTCGCGAATAGCAAATCTAAAATATAATTCAATTTATTTCGTAGTTTTGTATGTCTTTATCTTGTCTAAAGTCAGAGATAATATATTAGGACATTGATAGTTGGTACGAATTAAAAAATTAAATTGTTGAGATTAAATATTTACTCAAAGAGAAAAAAATTGACTCGGACTGATCTCTAATTCAGTATAGTAATTTAAAAGCCGAGAAACGAGTGGCATTGCTTTTGACATTTATTATCAAATTATAAAGCTTAAGTTTATGTTTTAAGAAAACAGCAAAGAAAGATGTTTTAACAGTCTCATTCTTTTACAAACATATTTCCTTTAACGCGTATAGTTCCTTTGAAAGTTTATAAGTAGGGTACATTTTTCTAACTACAAAACTTTGTAAGAAACATAGACTCACTTCTTTCTCACAAAGCAATTACTACATTCCAACAAATGGTAATAAAAACATGTGTAGGTATGCATTTATCGTAACTGAATTATGTTTACTTTATTATTTCATAACTAACTTATTTTATAACAAAAGCAATAAAAAATTATACAGTGCTTTTTTTCCTTTTTTAGCCTTCATAGTACAATTCAGTGATGCCAAGCTTCGAGACTCTGCAAGTCCCAAGATTACTGTTTGAATCCACTTGACCATTATTATCGTAATTTCTGTTGATCATAGGCAACCTGTGAGTAGAGACTTATTTCTTATACTAATAATAGGTTATATATATACACACTAGATACTATTTTCTGTTACGATTCGACCGGTTTAAAGATTGGCGGCGAAATACCCTCTTCAGTTACGACATAAAAAATAAATAAAATTAATTTATATTAAAATGTTAATTTTTGTTACATTAAAAGTGTTCGGCATCTCTCACAATCCTATAAAGCCAGTCTATTATCCATTATTATTTGAAATAATAACAAAGTTACCAACATAATTCATAAAACTATCACGTGACCAAGAATTTTCTTGCATGCAGAGGTGGTAGAAAATAATATCTCTTCAGTCCTATACAGAGTCGGCGTTAAATAAAGTATGCATAACTTTTGGGGTTGCCGGTATGCCATTCCTACCCTTTTATTTAATCGTAGAAATGTTTGTCAAACCCAGATTACATGAGGACATGTCCATCTAAACTACTACCTCAATAAATTACGTTATGACATTTCCTATATAAAAAAAAACTAACAAATCACTTGACTTCTTAATGAAACTATTAACAATAAATACTACACAATAGAACAGAATACGTTTTTATGACGTAATAACTGCTGACACTGTACTACGGGACATTTATTTACATTCATATGCAAAACGATAATTTATTCGCACGCTACATGAGTGCACGACCTTGTAAACAATTTATTTTATTAGACTGCCGCCAACACCGGGTCATCTACCCCACTTACGAACGCGGCAGGTTGTAACCTTAGGTACTTTAGGCATCATTGTCGAATTTTATAAAGATGAACGTAGAGAACACTGCAGGGCTCGAGTGTAAAACTTTTAGATATATTTAAAAAAGTTTCTGTGTGTGTGTTAAGTGTGTTTATAAGATATCGTCCACATTTATGATATGTTTTTTCTCAATGAACTCACCTGAAGATTAATTGTAGTACCGCCAAGAATAGTTTTGGGGGTAGGAAGTCTCCGTGTGTCACTTCTTTGCACTATAAATGGTATATGCTTTCTTTTAAAACTGAATTCTGGCAATGCCATTTCGATGCTAATATAAATGTCCATTATTTATTGTCTACTTTCATTATTTATCGTCTAATTCCAGTTTTCAAATTTTATTAATACCTGTGAAAATAATACTACGTTTCATAAAATGTAAGTAGCTGTAGAAAGCCAAATATCGGTATGCAGAATAATGTGACCGACTAATGGGATTCTGGGGTGAATAGACAAATACTAATTCTTTTGCATATTGACAAAATGATGCACTAAGAATTTCATAGGTTTTCGGTCGGATCAGGTGCCGCCTGGATAGCGTTTTCCGTCTTACATATTCAGTTTCTGTATCGACTTAGTATTTGACAGCGTGGATATGATGTGGTGTGTCCCTCTTCGTAGGAGGAATGATCCATATCGTCTACGAGAAATGAAATCATGTAACCAATAATTTCCAACCGCATTTTTTCGTTCATCCGTATATCCTTTTCTTATATATTTCTCTTTATCAAAGGCATAGATGGTGGTTTTTCAGGATAAGTAAAAAACTATCAAAAAATCTACGGGATAAGAACACTAAATAGAATATTATTTTATGTATGAAAATCTCCTTACACTCGCAATGACATCTGTTTGTCGTTTAATTTGACATTAGTTCTGAAATATTTTTGCGTGTTAATTCACCGGATAATGGCTTGTAGATCAATGATCAAATGTAAAATTTCCAATTGTTTTGAGTTATACAGTCTGCAAATACCGTTTAACTATTACATATAGTAGCAGATGATTGTCATCCACGAGTGTCAATATTATCTTCGTTTAATCAGACTGAACGGGTGGCGTATTTTCGTAACATTGATCCCTTATTGTTCGAATGTATTGAATACTCGAATACGTAATTCTTGATTTGTTCCGCGTGACCTATCGCGCGCTAAAGTTAAACTTTTAATGGATGAACCGGAGCTGAGCGAACCTGTAAGGCGACTGGAGATATAGTCGCCGTTATATTTGTTTTGGAAAAAAACGCTAGTTTGTAGACCTTGGTGAATATTCATTTATTTTATATAACTGCAACTATAAAACCTTATTTTTTTATTTTAATAAAGTGAGAAATGTAATGTCAATCATGTCTATTACATTTATAAATTAAACGCGCATTGAGTTTGAAAAGATGAAACAAGCATGCTGTTGTGTTTAACTTTTTATCCTTTGCCATATATATTCAATGTTTAACACTTCCAAGTTCATGTCAGCATGTTAAAAATTATAAAAATTTATGGAAAAGACGGTGTTTTTATTAAATTACTCAAGTTTAAATTTTAACAGTTAAGGTCTGATTCTTATTTATTATTATCCTTATAATTGTATTTAATTTAAATCTCATAAAATGCGAATGAAAATATGCGTAGAACTAGCAAATTTGTTGTAATTCCCGATATTTAATTATAACGATTTTTTTTCTTTCTTTTATATTTCAATACTCATTAATTGAACAGAAAAAGTGTTAAAATTGTTTCAAGTTTCACTAAAGTACTTATTAAGCAATAACAAAATAGCATTGAATACAAGTAGGCTGACATTTTGTTATCAAGAACGCGTTATTTCTCGCTCATTTTAAAATAACACACCTTGTTACCATAAAATAGCTGTTTAATGATTTAATTATTCTGTTGCGAAACAACATTGCAGTTGAATGATACACCGAGAAACAATTTTATAATAACATATTATAATGTGTTCGTTTTACAACGGAATTAGCAGTAAATGGATATTTGAATCGAGTCGAATGCGAATTGGACTAGGTGCGTTGTTATTGACTAAATGTTTATTGCCTTAAAGGTGAAAGAGCAATGCAATCAAAAACATCGATAAATGCTATCATCGAGTTCAGATAGGATCCCGGTTCCGTATGTTTTACAATCTATATAAAAATAGTTAACAGTGAAGGAACGTTTAATTGTAATAACTTTTTAAAATGGCATATTAATCTACAAAAGGAAAGGTATTGATATGAAAAAGTATTTTACAAAGTTAATTTCAATAAACAGAGAACCACTAATACGTTTATTTATTTCAGTAGTTGTAAAGAACGTATGCAGTATATCAAAGAAAGAAAGAGAGATATTATATTAGAAATACAAACTACAAATTAAGTATTAAAAAAATATAATATCTTTTAAAATTTAAGACAACACGATACAAACATTTTTATTGTCTTATTATTATATATTTTAGATTGATCCATTCATTAATTAAAATTACGATTCATGGTAGTCGTAATTCACGAAACCGCACATTTATCTACAGATCGCTAAACAATTGTCCAAATCTAATCAAACCTTCCAAATTAAGCTATTCGAATCAACTGAACCGCAGTTGATTAACAAAAATATACAGACAAAAGAGAGGGATGCTTATTTAAATCTTCTTCCACAAACGTTACCATTAGATTGGATTAACATGAAGGTACAATCAAATTTAACGTTATTTAAAACCAAAACGGACAGTTGGTATGTACGTATGTGACGTTATCATGCCGGCCATACAACGACGTTTTGGCTTTATTATTACGTGAAATGAAGAATAACAAGCCCTTTCAAGCCGTATATTAAAGCCTTGTTGAAAGAAACTCCACAATCCAATTTAGTAGATGTAGATGAATGGAAAGTTATCAATTTTATTTTTAATGATATGACCTATGTAAATAATTTAAATATAT
>JAOCPS010000012.1:1465783-1483787 GCA_025505425.1 Graphium colonna
TTTGGATAAATTAATATCCAAATGGAAATAATATGTGATGTGCAACGTTATTTAAGTAGCTTAGTGCTCCTGGCCTAAACCTCCTTTATGTGTGACTTGAGGGCTCCTAGGGGAGCCTCGGTTCGGGCCACCACTCTTTAAGTGTTACTATATTGGGAGGCCCTAGCGCTCAAGTTGCTTCGGCGGACGTTCGCGCCTATCTATTATCGATATTAACGAAGTTCCTGTAGAGTATGTGAACAAATTAACACACTTAGGTAGCATCGTTGGCCCTAATGGTGGCATTGAGACAGATGTGAAAGCACGCATAAATAAAAGTTGAGTAGCATACGTGCAATATGGACATCCCATTTAATAACCCGCCGAACAAAAATCCCAGCCTTAAATTTGAACGTAAAGTCAGTCCTCTTATACGGATGCAAATCCTGGTTGGATAGCAAAGACTTTACCTGTAAACTTTTGAATTTACCTTTAAATGTTTCTGACGTATTTTAGGAATAAACTGGCCGCAAACCATTCCAACCCCAAAACTATGGGATTTCACCATTCAGAAGCCAATCGCGAGGGAGACTTTCCTGTGAAAGTGACTCTGGAATGGTCATATACCCAGGAGATCCAACGACCATCTAGCCAAACAGGTTTTAAAATGAAAAGCCCCCGGAAGCATAAGGCCAGGCAGACCAAGAACAACATGGAGGAGGTCAATAGAAAAGTAGATTGCCAGCATTGAGTTACCACAGCCTGGAAAACACAGCGCAGGAAAGCAATGCATGGAAGTCCTTACTTGAACCTCTTTGTGCCGGATGAGGGAATATAGGACGAAATGATGACTAATGAAGATATCGCTAGTGTCGCCTAATCATCCAGAAATTATAACGCATGTCACGGTCTACGAATATTTGAACAGCAGAACTTGCCTAGCGGTACAGGCCTGTATGTGGGTCGCGGTGGACTCTAAATATTGGTGCGATGCCAACTACAGGAATTTAGCGATGGTGGGAAGCTCAAGATCGATGTGTAGGCCTATATTGCGCACTAATAAGGGTTCCTGAACTCGGTTTATTTGACACGGCGATATGTCATAATTGGGAAAATTACTGCCATATAGATTGTTATCTTATTCCTAAGAGACATTTTGCTTTTAGCGTTTAGCGACCCAGTACATAGGATACACGTAAATTGTGTCAAGAACTAACCCAAGTTACGTGTGGAGTGAAGTCGAGTTTAGAGTCAAGGAGGACACCCGAGAATGGATTTTGTCAACCCATGGTATTGGGCTATCCATGCCTGTAATGAGTGGGAGTTTACTTGCTTTCACGCGATTAAAATAAAAGTCTTTCGCATATTTTTCCGAAGCATTTTAGATAACTAATCGGATATAAAGTAGGATTGGTGGCGGGTTTTGAGGGTTTGAGCAATCTTATCACCTCAGCATTCTTCAACTCTGTGGGAAAGAAGCGTTCAGTTATCACCGTTTTGTATGTTACGACCAATTATTGGTAATGCCATGAGAGCATGGAGCTTTACGTCGTTGTAAGTTTTTGACTATGTCCTCAACTTCATCGCAAGTAACCAGGAGAACGGGATTGGCTTGGTTTGGCTTGTTAATGAACAATCCAAATCAAGCCAATCCCGTTGCTTTATAGATTTTTTAGTTTACTGTGTGTTCTGTGTGATATCTGTCGTGGGCTACGATGGCAGCATTCTTGCATCTCAACAAGTCTGTCACATCGTCGTCTGGCAAGGCCCAGCGACGGTCGTCCATAACTGTGACTAACCTATAGCATGGCACGACGTAGGAATGGAATTTTTAAGAGAAATTATTGTGAAGTACGTGTCCTGTCTATTTGAGATGGTAGCAGAAGAAAGATCTTTTTATGTTTGAACTTAACTTTGTGCCAACTAGTAATGGTCTTGGTAGTTATTGATATTAGTGTAGTTATTGATAAAACCCCTGGTTAAAGTATAACTGGGTGGTGATCATAGGGAGAGATAGATGTTTTGGATAATTTCAATATGCATATGAGTTGTGTGACCCAATGTATATAGGAAATAGGTATGTTTTATAGGCGCGACTACGTTAAAGTTAAGTCAATCGGCGAGCGCATCAGGTCCGATAACTTTGTTATGAATACACGTTCAGTTACGTAGAATATATTCAATTTTATCGAGCTATTGAAGCTACCTGCCAAGATAGATGCTCTTATTGAAGGGAGGTAAGGAGAGCATGACAAGTCACGGCATTTTGACAGAATGAGTTGTCAAGGAAGATTAGCGCGGTCTTGTCTAAGTAAATGAGCTAGCCACCATCCGGGGGGGGCGGCTCAGTCATTCCTAACTATGTTATGATTCGGGATTTTCAAATCCCTCATGGTTGTTATGGATTTTGTAATCGCGTAGAGAAATGAGAAATTCATTGCGTTTATTCGTAAGGCCATCCACGTTGAAATTGCACATTCAAAATTTGGCTCATTCGTCGCTAAAAGCTAAGTCACATCGAATATTTAAGTCTATATTAGGTTTATGTTCGGTTAAATAAAAACGAAAAACTAAAAGTTGTACTTGATATTTTACGTCATTTTAAAAATTAAATTACCTCTTTCAAGCAACGAAAATATTTGACCCAAAGGCCAGTGCCTGGGAAAACTGGGACCGCATCTAGTTAGTAGAGTCGTTCAAGGAATAACAAAGAATTGTTGTACACGTCTACAGGGCTGACTTTTTTATTCAACGCATCAAAACTGGCGTATTGTAATAAAAAATACCTCTTAAAATACTCGTTAACGAAAAGTAGACAAAAAGCTACTTCCTACTCCAAGGAATCTGTTCGTAATGGGATGTTGGCCCCTTATGCGGATCATAGCCCGTTTTTTAAGTCGTCATGTAAATACATGTAGAACCAATTGAACCTGGCGCGCAAAAAAGCTCGAATCGTGGTGGACGTTGTCAATGTCGCCAAGACATCCGACATCTAGCCTCCACCAACACTGAAGCCATGTGGTACGGCATTCAAAATAGAATTCGATATGGACATCGCATAGACCGCCGCAGCGAACTTATATCGGTCACCCTAAGCCGCAAACACCAGGCGCAGCATAAACTATCAGCATCTCAGTGACCGTGGTGATGACGACCCTCAGTCAGAAGGAAGCGACTACAAAAAAAAAGATAAAGAAAAATTGTATACTGTAGCCAAATTGAAAACATAAATAAGTGTATATCATTTTATAAGAAAAACAAAAAGTTTAAATTAAATTTCTGCAGATTTAAGTAAAAGTACACTTTAAAATATTTTAGTATATTTTTGTACTACCAAAAATATTTCATAACAAATAAGTTTCGTCGGAATTACATTTCAAAACAACTTGATGAAACGCGAATTGTTTTCCATTATGTGGTCGTCTACGTTGAAGTTTTCTTCGCACAGTGCTTCTTTGGATTATTGTCAAGAAAGGAAACAGTATACTTGGAAAGTATACTTAAAAAATGGGTGTTAAATATTTTTGTGTCACGCTTAATTGAAACTCCGATCCAAAATAATAAACACTTTGTTTCACCAGAAACTGCATTCTTCCTAATATAATATATTTTGATCATTTAATCCTAGCCAGATTTTAAGTAAAGTAATGATATTCCTTAGTTGTAACAAAGTTTCATAAATGGTTTTCTATTTTTTACTTCTATTTTTATTTTTTCTCTAGCATTATTTAAATGGTACAACCCACGAGGCTTTACTCATTAAAACCATCAATTTAGACTCATAATCGACATTTCAAAAGATATTTAGATGCGAAAAATTTTTGAAGCATAAATCAAGAACTAAATATAAACTAATACAAATGCTAGCCGAACGGAAATAAAGTAATGAGAAAATAATTCAATTGATCAACGCATTTTACGTTGCCTACGAATTTTCCTTTGAAACGATAATAACAAACCGTTCCTTTTCTTTATTTTCAGTAAAGTAAAACCAAGTAGTCAGGATAGAAATGAACCAATAGAATAACATTAAACGCAAGAGAGAAGAAATCGTTTAATTCTATTGCTTCATTTCAATCTCTTTTAAATCGGTTTTGCTGTGATACATCAGAAGTTACTTGGCGGAAGTAATTTAATGTTTGCTTCGACGAGCTTTTGTTAAATTAATGTAAAACTTAGAAAATAACCCACCTTTTCTATAACCTAAAAAAAGAAAGTAGTAAAAAATATTACTTAAATATACTAAAAAAAATGTGTTTTATTATACCGAATTTTACTACAATTTTTTTAGATTAGGTTTGTATGCGTCTTTATTGTTTTAATTTCTCATCTGTACATAATGATATATTTAATCTTTCACTGGTACAATATGCAAACAACGTGAAGCAGTAATAGCAACATTACTGTAGCTTCGTTGGCTTAGAACCAGGCCTGTCTAATATTTCTCTGTCACTGACATCCAGTTGATGAGAGGATGGATCACTTGTGCCAGCTAATGAGAAAACAAATCTTTCATTTTATACGCGGCGCTCATCATTCTGCGTCTATTTAAACTTAACAAGCAATATTTTGCACGAGCGTACAATAAGCCTATGTATGTAGGAACTGAAATAAATAACTAAATTTATTACCGTGTTAAGCAAGTAGCCGTCAGTGACAATTTAGTTTAACGAAACTATCCAAGTAAAAATTGATATTTATTAACTGAAAAGTTAATATATTACAAACCCTCTTTCATTTATTTACCACCATCCAAGCGTCCTGATGACAAGCGTCGATTCAGTTGGTAATAGACAAACTTTGCTAAGGCTAATTCACTTCTACCATAAACATTGTTTTGTTTTTATTGTTAAAGTCATACACTTGCCACTAGAGTTGTCGTTGTTCAGGAAGCACCAGGACTTCAAAGGATGCGTAAAGTAGAAATATTTATATTTCAACATTTACTGTAATGGTTTATTGAAAGCTGATGGTTTTCGAAAGGCGGTAAAGTCAAAGAAGGATCCGTTCTTCAGCCTTCCGTGCATAACTCTTTTGTAGGTAGTTTGTCTATTATAGTTGGGCCAATCTATCGGAATTTTGCCTGGTATAAAATTATTACCCAAGAGCAAGACACGGCTTTAATTCCCTATAAGCCTAACGTTCCAATAATCAAAGTCTGTTCAAGACATAAACACTAATAGAATCAAACCGTAGATATATGGTACATTGTTTCACAATGTATTTTGTTAATATTTAAATAGATTGAAATTTGTTTTTATTCAGATGCGTATGTTGTACTTAATTATTAAATATGTGATTCAAGTACCTAATGAAAGCTCTATATTATATGTGCCTAAATAGCACAATTGAGTTGACTTATTCCTTTTTGCCATTAGCAAAAGTATTCCGTGATTGTGTACTGTGAAAAAGTCATCAGTGTTGGCACGGAACGGGTTCCTATTAAAATTTAAGTTGACGACGCCCTAATGACCATGCAGGATATGCCGTCGCTCAATACTGTGCACAATTTCCGTGAAAGCATTGTATTAAGTCATTATTCACTGTAATCAAGCAGAGCGCACGAGATAAGGAGAACAATGCTCCAAGTTTTATTCCAATTTTCATAAAACACAGAGGGCGTTACCAGCGTAGTGCGGGCAACCAATTAAAGCACTGTCCGACTATTACTTAGTTTCTCTAAGCGCGTTAGCTATTTAAATTTAATGAGCGGCAAAACTAAATTAACGTTTATGTCTTCTGTCTAGAAGAGAAATTTACTCAAACGAAAACACTCTTTGTACGTATCGCGTGTTTTTTTTGCTGAAAAAAGTTTAATAACTATGTCTTTTATAAAGATAGCAATAACACTTTAAAATTTTTAACTTCCCTGACACATTTTCATTTGACAGTTTATTATATTTTGAAGAAGTCTTTACAAAAAAATACATGATAAATGTGTCCTAGTCAGTTTTTAAAACCTAAATGCAAATCACGAATTTTTGAGTCGAGGTTAACATTTTGGAGGTTTACCCAATTTAATTAAACGCAAAAAAGCCCTTTTCCTCAAAAAGAGTTGTCGCTCAAATAACTCAAAGCATATTTACACTGGAAAAAACATGACGTCCCAAATTTATTTGGATTCGTGACATGTGAAATAAAACAAAAAATTGGCTTTAACGTAAATGTCTAAATATGACAACATTTTTGATCGGGTGATATTCAAGTAAAAATTTCGGAAGAACATTATGTAAAAGTGGGTAACAGTAACGTGTTTTTAATATAACATCGCAACAGCATACAGTGGAATATAAATCTTGTCAAGACGACGAATAAACCCCCCAGATTTCAACACAAAGCTCTTGGACCGTATTGTAGAGTATTTCACGAAATCGCTTTCTCAAAAGCTGCGCCTTTTTACAATTTATAACGCTCCTTATGATGATAGCATGGATACAATCCATATAAACACGCGGCTCTGTGTCTTTTCTTTTAAAGTTATAAATTATTATTATTATATACAGCTCTGCTCTAGCGTTCGTACGCTAATAGTGAGCTAAATAGAAATATATGTGATTGGAATTTAACGAATAGCTTTGTAACAATTACCGTTCCATTTAGATTTTGACACGCGACGCTTATTTCGTCGGAATGACGTTATTAAATAAACATTAATGTTTTTTACATTTTTATACACAATCCTAAATGTGTTAAACAATGGCCGCGTGCGGTATTGAGTTATTATTTTAAAGAAATAAAATACGTGGTTCATTAAAGCAACATATTTGAAATATAGCAGCAATCCAAAATTATTTCTTCAGTTTTTTTAACTGATATGCGAAGTAAAGTGATAAGTTTAGCGTTTGCTACGTCCTTGTTATTTTATTCTAACAAACTAGTATAAGCAACTTGATACAACAACAAGAGGGTGAGATATCAATATATTCACAATCATTAACTATACCGCATTAAATAAGGTAACATGCAAGCAAAAATAATAGCCAACATTAAAAAAACAAAAGAAACCAAACGCACTATCTGTCATGTTACCGGTCATGGAATGTTTAATTTACGAGCGTCGCGAATGACGAAATAAAAAAATAAATAATTATCGGCCAATATAATGGGCTCGTAGCCGTCTGGCTTGGCGCCACTAAAGCGTGGGCGAACCCGTGATCGACTGCGAACTCGCTGGTCTCATAGAGTAAAACTTAATAGCGTCTAGGCAATCGCTCTTTAAAATAAACTCGACAATGCTTTTAACTGCAACCGAGAGGTTTAATTAACGCATCGGTTCCCCCGGTTGAAGTTTTCGATACCTTTTAGTGGCTGTCTGTTGTTAATCCGATATAAAAATAGTGATTGTTGTCTGCCATGTGGGTAGTCTCACGTTGTTATTTCGGATTCATATTTTCGGATCTGTAAATAACCCTTTACAGACCCGAATTTATTCGAAAATTATTCCTTACGATCCAAAAACTTCCTTAATATCTCTCAAAAAATTATAGCTTACTTATTGCATAAAAGAAATCAAACCAGTGTACAAACTGAATAAATTATAGAAAATAGGTTATTTGAATAAAGAAAACCATCAAAAATCTTTTTTACATGACCACGTCCATAATTTTTAATGATATAACAACGATTGAATAAAAACAAAACATTGTTTTTCGCAAAAAACAATTTTGTGTATTGCTATCGTTTAGCTGTCGGTACCTCATTTAAATAAGTGTTGATTCCCCTTAGGCTGCTTTAGACTAAATTGCGGTAATTTACACCTTGTTCAAGCATCAAAACCTTTAATGGTTCCAAAGATAATTCAGGTAAACATGCGAAAAAATCTCATTTAGCTAAAGTAAAAAGGTGTTATTTTAATACAGAATTGACAAATTTTCGTCTTTATTTAACTTCCATGGAAAATCGCTTACTTAACTCAGACTCTTTTCTAATATAGACTTTTTGGACGTCTCCTATTTATCTCTAACTATGTTAGGCATATTTTAATAATGTGATGGAATCTTTTATTTAAAAACCCTCCAGTTCTCAAGTATTTCAAAATTTTGTGACACTGTATGTTCATAATTTAATACTATGTTTTTGCAGATTTTTTTTGTTTTAAAACTTCCTCCTTAGTCATATTTTTCAACATTTTCTTTACATTATTTACTGTTTTGTGAATTAATTTATGTTATATAAATATATATATTTGTCATTTGCACTCGTTTAATTATGCAAATTGCACTGAGCTGAAGATCTATTAGGCAACCACAACTGTTTCCATACTTATTATCTTTTATTTATTTATTTTATTTTATTCTTCATTGCAGAACCTTAAAAAGAAGGACCACAAAAGGTGAATTTAATGCTTTGTTCATTCTCTACCAGTCAACCTTGGCCTTATTAAGGATTATGGTAAGTGCAATCAGAATTATATTTGATTGTATATACTTAGCTTCACTTAAAAGCTTATAATATCAACGACTACTAATATTCTAATTCACTCTGTAATGTTGTTAATTACGTTATTTATAAAAAAAATATGAAGTTTTAGTTGCTCCTTAAGTTTCCTTAAAACGGACTATTTAAAACATATTACACCATACTAAAACTCTTCATATATCAAGAGACAACAAAGTGCAGATAAAGTACCAGGGCTTTTCTATTATATATGATTGAATCCAATAATCAAACGAAACCACTTATCCATTAAAATAATTTTCAGGTTATAAGAAAAAAGAGCTTAGAAAATACAATATAAAATATTTTAGAAATTGTAATAAAAGTTCTAAACAACTCAAAACGGAGATTTACTATAATAATCTCGTTTTTCTAGATGTTCTATTAACAGTATACTATTTTATTATATGTTATTGAACAAAAAATACTGATAACATTATTTTCACGGAAGATAAAAAAAAACGAATTCAAAGCTTTAGAAGTTAGTTTTTTGTGGCATTTTTTCCGGTATTTTGACTTAACAAACAAACTACTAAGCCGATTTGTTTAAATTAAAAAAAAATAATTTTATAGGCCAATCCGAAAGTATATTCTCACGGATAAAAAAATAAAATTGGTTTTTAAATATCAGAGTTACGCCGAACATAATTAACTACCTTTTCAATTAAGATATAATTTTAATTGAAGAGATAGCTTGTTGATACAAATAAAGCTATTTTAGAGTTGTGTCTGAACTCCATAATCGCTTTTGATAACGAAAGTTACAAGGCGAGCCAGCAAACAAGTGAATCATTATTGAACAGCTTCTGGACTACGAGGCGCTCTAACCTTATCATTTACAAAGGGTTCAAACTGAGTGGATTGTGGGGTTTGTCAATTGTCAATCTATCGTTACGGTGTGGTTCTAACTTTATCACAGTCGGTCGGCTCGGTCTGCAGACGTCTTAACTTATTATACGTTTATTGCGTAATGGGCACGTTTTTATGACCACTTCACTGGTGAAGTTGATAGGTACTGGATTAATAACTTCATACTAATTATCATAAATATATACATAATAAACGATAGACTAAAGAAGTTTGAAAAAACTGCTTTTTGGAATTATTATCTGCTGTGGATTATTGTTAAAACCATAGAGTTCAAAAGAAATTTAAAAAAATTTACAATACTCCATGAAATAGAGTGTCATTTTTGTTATAAGATTATTATGTACATGTATAGTACTTCTGCTGGTTTAATTTAAACAAAATCACGAACATCTGGTTATATTTATACACGAACGCAATATAATATATTTCTACAAAAAAACTTATTACTGTGATTCCGGGGCTTAAAGTTTAATCGATATATTTTTCATGACTTGTAATAAAGCAAAGTGACTTTAATTGAAAATAAATATATTACACAGTATTTTACAACGAAATCGCTCCCATAAACGCAGTAAAGTATTTTTATAACGTTGCAAGTATTAATATAAACCACACACTTTATATAGTGTTTTGTATATCGCAGTTATTGCATAAATACCAGTAACCATTACATAAATATTTACATAATAATGTACTTTTAATAATAAGATATTATGATATTATGTTCTTGATTGATTATCAATGCCATTAGTTTCACATTGCATCATAGTAATTTGCACAGATAATTATGTGCTACTATCCGTAATAATATCCGTGCTAGCCCACTGTAGCGGCACTCGCTTTTTGTGCAGAATACCTGAGCAAACCATAGCCCATACTTGTTAATTTGTTTATTGCAACTTGCGTGTTAGTTTATCTCATGATCGGCAAAAAAATCGACGAATTGGGTAAAGAAAATATCAAAATCGAGCTTATTAATGAACTTTCATAGAATCATGAAGTATACTTAGATCTTCTTCTATTTAGTAATCAGTTTATTGTACATCACTGCAAGTATATATTAAATATTATATTAGTTTAAATGATGTAATGTTTATTGAGTTACAGTTTATACGCGCATTATATTGACTGTTAAACTAAACAAAAACAAGTTATTTGATTTGAACGCGAGTTTATTTAGAACCTTTGCACTGTTTACTGCTTTTGTATATGTTTTTTCTACACAGGTACTTAACAAACCCCGTCAACCGGAAGTGTTCAATTAATTGCCCTGACAAGCACTGGAGCATGTCCATTCTCATTTTAAAGGGATACCTTCATTAGACCTCTCTCTCAATCTATTTCTATATTCGTGGTATAAGTTTAAGCTCAAGAAGTATTAAAAGTTTATTTTCACAGAAATTACAAAACGCCTTCAAAGGGTACTTTAAAACATATCTTCACCATTGTGTTGATTGTGAAAACATTTCATAAGTGTGTTTTTTTAAATCAGTTCACAAGAGACGGAGATATGTGCGAAAATTCCTTAACTTTGTTATATTGATTTAAAAATAAACTACTGAACCGATTTTTTGCGAAAATTATATGAGACGATTTTGGAAGAATATAAAAAAATTAAGATCGGTTCTTAAATGACTGAGATACGCGCGAGCAGACATAAAAAAAATTAAATATCCCGATTTAAAATAAACCTCCTTTATTGAAATCGTTTAAAAATGTGTAAAAATGACAAGCCTTTCATCATGTAGATAATAAAAAATAAATATGTTTCTAGGTAATGGAACTCGACAGCGTTTGAGTTTTTATCTTATGCATTAAGATTTAGGTAATGCTCTATTACTTTATATTAGTCATGTATTAAAACAATAAGTTTATGAACCTACTCCTTTTTCTTTGCACCATCCCAATGATTAATGGAAGACAATGCCTTTAACATTAAGTCCGCCTTTGTGCAACACTTTTTGCAAAAAGATTATAAATAAAATAAATAAATAAAATAAAATAAAAAACGGAATACATAGAAAAGGAGCTTATTGAAATAAAATATAAATCAAACTTTCAAGTGTGACACATTTTATCTAGGTGGAAATATAAAACTGTCAAACTTTTCAAATCTTACTTTTACTCTCCTACTACATTTCCTATAATAACTCATTGGTGTTTCTCTATTTTACATTAATACTTTTAGATAAAAATGAAAAAAAAATGTAACCCGAATAACTCTAAGAAAAAATAATAAATCTTAGGAAGACCGTAGGATGAGGTCTTGGACTGATCCGATTGATCGCTTTTTTTGGGATCCGGTATACTCAAGCCGTTTTCCAAGGTAACGAAACCACACCTGAAGAGTAAGAGTGCCGAAAAAGCAGTGTTAAAACCGGTGCCAACGTCCTCAGTACAATAGTGGAAGTTCCATCGGATACTAGATATACGGATGTCTAGAGAGAAGAGTGCTTTACAAACCGCACTCAAGTGAAAATGGACCCGTCGTATTGAGTACTCACATCACTGGATGGTCAACAGCTTATTTACCCATCATATAAAGACAAGATTGACGCAAAAGAATGCACCGAAGGTCGGCTCTTCTGCTGTATGGGCTAGCGAATCATTCCCTCTGTGCAAAGATGGTAACGATGGCATACAAAAATTTACTTGAACAGATTTAGCGAGAGACCAAATCGAACAGGTACCCGAAAGAAGGCTAATTTATCTCTTGTCAATTCTGCCAATGGGCTGCGACTTTGCTGCTGCAAGAACTATTTTGAAAGACCTGGTGGTAAAAGTATATTTTTTTTTCAGACCACTCGTCACATCTCGAGACACTGCCGCCATGGCCTGGCTCAATAGCACTCTTACTTATAGCGAGAGGCTATCTTGTAGAAGCGACTGAACCAGGGTTTTGACTGGAATATATTGTTATATAGCCTAAAACATCACAGCGGCGATAGAATCGGCGCCAGAACTCAGATCACCCAGTGATGCAAATCTGCCTCTAAACGTAGATAGGAGTAGCAGCAACCTGCTGTCCTATAGTGCCATACACGTAGCCTGCATACAGCAATGGGCACGTTTTAGGCACCTCACTCCGGAATAGAATTCATTTGTTTGAAATTGCTGATCTCAAATTATTTTTAAATCAGGCAATCATTTTTAAAAAAATAACAAAAGCATCATTTTTAAAGCATAACAAGTACAAATTAAAAAAAAGTAATGAGAACATTGTTTTGATATTTAATGAAAGATTAAAACAACCTTTAAATCAATATTTTATAATTATTTTAATTAAATTGTAAACCGTGAGGTATGATTAGATATATAGGAATATATTCCTTTTATAAATCCACATCAAGAACTTCGTTACATTATTAGAAAAAAAACCGAGTGGCATGCGGTATGCGGCCTCGTGTATCAGTACGAAATATTAAGGCCCTGCTGGTATTTCATGGCCGCAAGGCTGTTCATGCGTCCGGCCGCGTACCGCAGTCTGTATCGTATACCTACAGAATGCGTACGGAACACAATTTTATTTCATAACGCATTTACATAATTCCTTATTTTTTTCCTGCTTATTCTGTTCAAAGTATAATGATGAAGTTGACAAATGAATTATGTTAATGAAACTATTTTAAGAGTTAAGCATTTTTTTATTATAGAGTGTAATTTAAATTAAGTAAATAAATGTAAAAGAACTATAATTGTAATTATGTAAATATTTTTTTAATAAATTTTCAGGACAAGCTTGCCCTGGAATATCGGTCTACATAAACGAGATGTTGAACTATACATTAAATACGCGTATATCTTTGGAATTGCGCAGCCTTCCAAGTCATCCCAATACAGTTTGCCTTATAATCAAAACTTCCGATTCAATTTCCGGCAATTTTCCTTTACGACAATGATATACTATATGCCAAGATAGTATAATAATACGTGCAGAAACATATTGATATAGATATTTCAGTATTTTACACACAAAACGATAAAACTTCAATTTGCTATAGTTAAATTTTAAGTGAAGGAAATGCCTGATGACTGTATTCGTCCGTTTTTAGTGTCCCTGAATTGTATACAAAACACGATAGGAAAATAATTGATATATTAGGATTTTTTTGTCACAGTACATAATGAAATCTATTTATAAACCTTATTTGCAAAATAATGAGAAACTTAATTAAAATCATTTTTTTACACTAAAATTAAATAAACGATACTATGCCTAAATCATCAATTATTTTTTGCAATCATTTAAATTTTTATGGAACTTAAATTTAGACATTTATTTTAAATTCAGAATAAGAAGTTACAAATTATTTACGTTCATTAAACAAGATGTCGTTTTTATGCACAATAATAAGTACACAAAATGCAAAAAAAAATCAATGCAACAATAACAACTTGACCTCGCTTGATGCTAGAATGCTGCATTTTTTAGCAGAAAAAGAAAGGTAATTCACAAATTTCGTATCGGCAACTTTGATTATCGTCAAACGCATACACGCTGTTCATAAGCCGAATATGTCGACGGAATATTAAAATATGCAAAGCAGTAACGCCGATGAGATTTCTCCTTGAATTTCTATTTCACTAAAACCTGTCATGTGTTTGTCGAGTACGGCGCAACTACCGTGGCGCCACTGTCAACATGCGGCAGCGCGCGTAAACAACTCGGCGAAAGGCAGCCCCCAGGCTCAACTCCAACTTATATTATTTACAAAGAGAAGTTTCCACTTTTGACTCAGCAAGCCACTTCTGGTCGCGACAGCTACAGTAGTTCGTTATACGGGGCGAATCAACCAATTAAGTGCTTTGCATACTTTAAACTGTTCAGTATTTTAATTCAATATCGCGCAATTTGTGAAATATATAAGTTATGTGACGCATTTATAGTTTTCAACTACAGTTCTAAGTATAAATTTACAATTTTAATGAAATTTGTAGAAAGTTATAAATAAGTTAAGATTTTAAATCTATTATGCAATTATGATATATAGGTTCGGTTTGGAATTTTGTCACAATATTTAAATAGCCGTATCCTGTTTAAATTTTGTGTTTTTAGGGCTGTACATATATAAGATGGGTTAAGCTTTAAATAATTTTCTTAATCCGTTCAATAAAAAGAAATTGAGAATATATTAAAATAAACAAATATACTAACAGTAAACTCCCTCTTAATGAATTTGAATTTTCGGATATGAAGAATTGACATTGTAAATTAGTGTGACCAGTACGTGAATGTAAACTGTAAATTAATTTATTAATGTTAGGTAGTGCCGCTTTTTTATTCTAATTAGATTTTTATTTTACAATCATCAACTATATAATTATCTCAAAATTAAGTTTATATAAACTAGTAGGTAACAATGATTTGAACACTGCTAATTTCCATGACACATCTTAGATTATTCCGTAAACCTTCAAAGGCACTCGCGCTTGAATGCATCCTAGTAGCACGATATTTAGCTCCGTTTTTGGATAATTAGGTGTAAAATTCAAAATGCACTTTCTATGTACATATGATTTAGTTAATCCGCAAACATTATGCCTTGTTCTTTATCTTCTGGTTCATTACTATTTTAAAACATTAAAAAAAAACAAAATGTTTGCAATATTACACACAGCATATTTCATATTTCTGTAACTGTTTTATTGGTTTGTAAACCATACGGCGCTTGACAGTAGGTCGATAATTCAATGTTACCCGTAATAACGTTCGGTTTCGTAAGGACATAAGTATGTGTCTAGGTGGATCGATTGACACCTTTATTATATCACTAAAATGTTGTAATTAAGTAAATCTTGAGCTTAATAAAAATAAAACAAAATGTCTTTGTTTCAGAAAACCTTAGGTCCATATTGCCATAAGATTTAAATGAAGACAAAAATTAAAAACTATCAAAAATTTAATCAAGAAAATTTTAAATTAATAGCTTATGTTACTAAGTTTTGCATGAAATTTTTTTATTATATATTACACACACATGGGATTTTCTTATATCAATAGTAGGCGATATGCAAAAACATAAATATTATTTTTCTGATAATTCGTTTAGTAAATTTACAAAGTAGGCGAAGCTAAACTTGGAACAATGTAAACCTTAACTTAAAAAAACTTGTCCGACGATTGCATCATAGAAGACCATGACAATTTATCTTGCCCCCGCATCATTGTTATAAATGAATTATGCTGCGCATATAGTGGGTGGTGTTATTTAAAAGATCGGTAACGGAAGACTTTGTTTCGAATTGTCTATAGGCAATGACAATGATATACTATACCAAATATTAATATCATTTCGTAAATTAGCATCAGAAATATAAGAGAATCGGTATTTAAGCTATATGTTATTTTTGGGATGTATTATTTTGAATAACGTTGACTTATACATCTACAACAAATCTATACTGATTTACAAAATAATATCTGTAATTGAGTTGGTTACTTATCTGGTATTTATCTGGTATTATCTGGTATAATTGAGAATTGAATAAAGGAATTATTTTAAATGACCAGCATATAACGCAAAATAAAAATATAAAAGATAAACATTGCAATAAAATCAAGCATTTAAAATAAAAAAGGGAGTTTAATGGTTTGAGACTAGGTGATTACTGTCGCCCGTATATAACACTGTCCTGATTAAAAATGGAATTAAAAAATTATGCAAACTATTGTTTCACGACTTCACAAAGTCACACAGACTTTGTCAAAGTTGATATAAAAATTAAAAGCAGGTACTCTAGCAATTACCAATATTCTTTATTGTCAGACAGAATGGTTTGAAACTCGCAAAACTACGCACCGTAGAGAAAACTGTCAGGACAGGACCACGTCTTATTTTCCTTCATCCTACTCGAATTTAACGGAAAAAGTGGGTCTCATAAAGACATTTTTTTCTTTCGAAAATTCGGCTAAGTCGTTGCTGTAACTTTCAGGATCGATTTACGGGAAAACCACGCGCCGTTGAGAAAAATGTCACAGTAGTAAAACACTTTTTTTTCAATCTATTCTAATTTAATAAAAAAGTAAGTTTTGTACTAAAGCGAAAAAAGGCTTGAAAAATTTTTAGTTCCATATAAGGTGCACCTTTTGCGACAGTTCGACCGACAGGATCAATCGAATATGCTTCTTAAATCTCACCAACAAGTTCAAAGTTTAAAAAAATTGAGAGAGAACTTTACAAAAAACTACAAAAACACATTTCAAACGCCTTAAAAGTGTACTTTCGAAACATATCTTCTCCTTTTTTTGGTTTTAAAAACAAACTACTAATCTGACTTTTATAAAAAATGTGTAGGACCATTTTGGGAGAATAGATATATATCATATCAATTTTTTTAAAATCAGTTCATAAATGGCGGATATATAGGTGAATATTACTACATTTTGTTATTTATGAACCGATTTTTCTGAAAATTTGTAAGACCATTAAAGAAGAATAATACCCTGTCATATGAGAGAAGAATTTTTAAAATCAGTTGATAAATGGCAGGTATGCGCGAATATAAACAAAATTTTATATTTTGATTTAAAAAATAAACCACTAAACCGATTTTTTAAAAATTATGGGACCTTTTCGGAAGAATACCAACCCTATCAAACAAATAAAAAACAATTTATTAATCATGGAGATATGCGCGAACGTACATAAAAATATAAATAAAAATCAGAAGAAGAAGAAGAAGGAATTGAGAACCTTCCTCCTTTTTTGAAGTCAGTTAAAAAGATCATTTGTTTATATTTTTTAGTCATGTATACGTGCATATTTATTTTTTTAGTCTTATTTATCTTGTATTCATACATCGTAAGAATTGTATTTATCGTATTGGTCATGGTCATTGACCATGAACGTTTAATTTAAAATGTCAAATTTTCGCGTAAGTCTTTGAAATAATATTTAAATATTTTATCATTTGTAAAAGTCTCGATGATTTTACATCATCAAGTATTTATACTTATGTATCATGCACACCTTACGCCAATCGAACTTTATGAATGCTTAATTACACGTACCTCATTGTAATTATCGTTTATTTCAACTTTCATTCAGAAAACAAATAGCAAGAGTTATTATTTATCGGTATAAATCATTTCTTCGCATAAGACGGTCCAAATAACAAATAAGGGTTGAGAAGCTTTTACGAGTTGGCGTAATTACTTTCTTATTTACGTATTTAAGAAGCCGATCGATGTAAAAAATGGCTACACAGAAAAAAATAGTGGTGTGAATAGCTTCGTTTGATTAATGGCTTACCGGGTGCCTTGTCATAACGTTGACTGTCAAAAAGGGACCATTAATTACATACAGCGCATAAAGCGTTGATTAAATCGACATTCAAACTAAAACAGGAGCCCTGACAAAAGCCACTTTGGAATATGAAAGGATTCATTTGTTTTGTGGAAACAGATCTGAACAATACATTATATTTGCATTTGGAACTAAGAGGTAGGCCAGTGCTCTGCATTTGTGAGTACTAGTTACTACCTACTACATATTGTATTATATGAAAAGAAAAATAGGAGTCATGCTTGTTAGTAAACATAACTGTATCTGAGAATACACACACACTCCCACACACGCACACACACCAGGTGTGTGTGTGTGTGTGTTTTTGTGAATGTGTGCGTGTGTGTGTTTCATTACATATAGTATACAGTGCATTTCATATTATATTGCATGATACTGAATTCAAATCATCTGATGTGAAAGTTACAGGACTG
>JAOCPS010000012.1:1584865-1600223 GCA_025505425.1 Graphium colonna
CCATGGGCGACGGGATCACTTACCATCAGGTGAGCCGTCTGCTCGTTTGTCTTCCTTTCCATAAAAAAAAAACAGTCCCGTGAAAATAAAATACAGTGTTGGAGCCAAACTGTACCAATATGCAACGTAAATGAATAATTGCTTTGTGGGCGGCGGAGGAGGCACCTGTCCATTCATGAGCGGAGAGCGCTGTCCTCCTACGCGGTGTAAGGCTGCCAATACACTTGAGCGAAACGAGACAGATAAATACAGCTGTTCCATATGCGAATATCTACCAATTATCCAGACAAAGTTTTCGCATTTAACTGCAACGTAATATATTTCATTATATAACAACGAATTGTTTAAAAAAACATTTTTGTCGGTACTTGAATTCATCTAAACGTATTTAACTAATATGCAAACGTATTGATTGTAGAGGTTGTAGAGCACAAAATCTTATCACAGCTTTTGCTGCACTTCTACGGCCACGCCCTCTACGCATAAAATAAAGTTTGCATAACATTTGGGGTTACCGGATGGCCATTGTTACCCTTTTCTTTTTCCACTCCTTTTCCCTCCAAATCCTTAATCCTAACCCAGTCCCGTCCAGTAAAACCCCAGCTATCCAATTTCCCAAGATGACAACGCAATCACAACTCTCCTGATGTTATGTATGTCAATAGGCGACGGGATCGCTTAATGTCAGGTGAACCGTCTCCTCGTATGTCTACTTTCCCCTAAAAGAATGTTATATTTACAGAATATTATTGCAACCTGATAACAAATACACTTAGCGCAAAAAATCTCATGTGTTTTTTTTTTATTTAATCGTCTTGCAGAAATTAAGTTTAATAATCCAAGTGAATATGCAACCTATGATAAACTCACGAACTATATCAATCTAGTGGATTGCCGTAGATTTTTGCAAAGCTACCTCATCGTTCAATTGTTACATTGCTCATTGTACCCACGTGCCCGTAAATTGCTTGAGTAGTATTTGAATCAACATCGATTGCGTAGATTGAGTTATCATACAATAGGAATTACACAGTATTGGCATGTTGACTTTATAAGAGACTGCTACAAATTCGTTTTTTTATTAAACAACTCCGTCATAGTCTTTATGATATCGTAATAATTGAATACATAAGCCATTTCTTTAGTATAAAATAAAAGTAAAATAATATACTCCTAGTATAAAAATGGACTTGTATTGTCTGCCAGTTAACATAAAATAATTTGGACCCACGTCATCAAATCTAATTGAATCACACCGTTTTAGATATTTGCACATAAATTTGTTCCACAAACATTTTCAAATAGACACACATCGAATATTGACACTGACAATACGCAAACTTTAATCACGGTGCGAACAAACTGAACATTTTAATATTGTAAAATCGTGTTATAGGTAAATCTAATGCTTATAATGTCAATAGAGTAGGTCCTTAATAATTTTGATTGACGTATGCTCAATTGCAATACAATTAGCCTGAGTTGCCACATGCACAGCTATGCGGCTTGTCAATGCTACGTCAAGACAATTGGCGGGAAAATACGTTCCGAAATTCAATCATGAAAAATGTTAAATAATTTCAATATTATTGAATTTTTGAAAGAATAATAATGATATTCCGAAGAATATTTTACGAGTATAATTAGATATAAAATTTCCAATACAAGTAAAAATTGCGATTATAAATCTTTTTTAGTCATAAAGAAAACTTTTGTTTCGTTTTATAATTGTGATATGCATCAAGATGTGTCAGAATTTTGTCATTGTCAAAATATTTATGCAGAAGCAGGTAACAATTAAATTAATTTCAAGTCTTCGTTTATATGTACTTTTTATAGTTATCTTTCGTTTTTTTTAATTGCAGTCGAATTTAGACAAGAAGTGTGCTATTTGAAATAATATTGTTACAATATCATCTGTTTTGTTTTATTTTTTTAAGTTAAACGTAATTCTATTACACTTTATTTTTTTTAATCCGTCGCAATTATATTTGTCTAAAATCGTACTCTAAAGCCGGCATCAACAAACGTTTATCATCGATTATCGATACGAAATTTCACTCTCCGTTGTCAAAAAATCTGCATCGTGATTGGTGGATGGTATCGTGCCGCGGCAATTTGCCGAATGTGAAACCAAGGGTGGAGGCCACGCCAAAATGTCGGAATTAGCATTCGCATTGTTGCCAGTTCTCCGAACCAGATCAATTCGTCTAACAGCCTCTATGCACAATCGATCTGATCGCAGTAGTATAGTTTCGTTTAAAAGTTTTTTGACGAATATAAAATCGTAGGTACTGCGGTTTTAAAAGGAAAATTGTTACTACCATTACTATTAGACATATAGGAGTTTTTAACTCAATATAATTTAAGTAATTTTATTATAATTACTAAATATCGGAAAATAATAATTATTACACAATTTTTTTTATTTTAAATTTTAACATAGTCTTAATTTGATACTAGTTTTTAAAAAGTTTTATATAGGCAAATAAAAAACCTTTTAAGAAATATTAAAAAATATTTTATCTACATTGCTACATTGTTAGGCTATTCGTGTTTTGTTTTCAAATGAAGTCACGAGTTTTAATCTCGAGGTAATTATCATCTTCGTTTTTACGTTAAAATACGTCAGTTTACACGCAGCGAGACTGGTCGTAGTACGAAGAGGTCACTCGCAGCGCCGTTAACATTTTAATTTAATTGACACTGACACGATTTGGCTGAACAGGTTTTGAGCATCCATATTTCGCTTCGCGCTATCGTGTCGCAAGATCAAACGTCGATTGTTACCGTTAGAAAAATAATAAACGTTGAAAAACACGAATGAAACTAAATTTAAACATGAAAGTTCTTATACATAGAATTATTGATGTGATCTATAGGCTAGGGTTAACCTGATTGTTGGCGTGGCGATACTGGCCGTGGCGACGTATAGCCCCGCTAATGATGGAATGTCTGTACTATATGTAGTAGTGTGTGAGACTTGGCGCCGCTGTTATATTTAATAATTATTAATAATATTATTATTATTTTTTTATTTACTTTTACAAAATAATTTCGATGTTTCACATCTGCCAGCCGTCGCGTTATGTGATTTTTTTTAATATTACTGTGATTATAAGAGTGAAGATATCGTTAAAGGCTTCAAGAATATTTAACAAATGTGGTCACAGGAAATTTTTATACATATTTTTTTTGGATCCTTTCTTCTTATGCTACAAAGTTGGAATACGTAAGAAGTCTCGACCTGTTTTAAAGGACATAAAGGCCTTTGTTGTCTCTGCATGTACTTCTTATTCTGTGCAGGCTTTCAGTAGCATGCACTGGAAGATTAATCGAAACCTTACGCTGATATTAAATAATTTAAGCTTCTTATAAATGCTCATCCTAAACGAAAGCCGTCATAAAATATTTACATTCATGTTGCGCCACACGTTGTGGAATAATAAAAAGTAATTCATTTCGACGCGGATAGTTCTTCTAGTAAAATTCTCCACTAAAAATATGAGTTAGACGTCTGAAGAGAAATAAAACAGCAATAAATTCGTTTGCGCTCAATAGAGATGCAGATAAAGAATCGGTTGGATATTTTGTTATTTAAGTTGGGATTTGAATAATATTGGCATGAAACTAGTTTAAAAAAAAGAATAAAAACAGCTCCGTTCTATTATATAATGTTTTTATTACTTACTACGTTTTGTCAAGGCATATGTTTAACTTTATAACCAAGTTGAAAAAACTAGCATAAAATTAAATTGACGGATATTTTGAAATGCTTAAATTTTTGTTGAGACTGTTAATTTACTAGAATTACAGCTTTTCTAACGCTACATGCTTTTTGTAGTGAATTTAAGATAAGGATGTCAGTAGAAACAATATTTTTTGTCGCATTTCTAATTAGGTACGCGTGCGGGCCACCTGCTCATGGCACCTGCGGCTTTATCGCCCAGAACAGTGAACTCTTATGCCCTTTCCTTGCATTCAGCTCCGTTTGACATTGGTCCAAGGACAAAGGACTTAATGTAAAATATAATATATTTTATTTTTATGTCTTTTATGGCCTCTCATAGTTTTAATATTTATTTCGTAACATTACGAACCCTACTTTAGTATATGTTGACAAATTTGTTATTTTTCAATTTTAAGGATTGACAAAATCCTTTAGGCTTTTCAACATCATCTTAACTTTATAGATTGTTAGCAATCTTTCTATGTTTAATATTATTAGAACAAAGTTCATTATAGGTCGTTGCGGAGGGGTACCCTAGGCGGAAAAACGTCTGTAACGTGAACCTGATGTCCTACGACACCACACGGGGTTTTTTATTAATGTGAAAACTTGTGATTGGACGTATGTTACTCCATCACGCGAAGTCGCTTTTATGATTCGGAATTAAATTTAGCATTCAGATATTTTATTAGCCGGGTTTAAATATAAGATAAGTTTTGGTCAAATTGAAAAAAATGCGGGAAGCTGCTATTTTATAAATATACCGTAATCGCCGTAGCAAATTTAAAAGCTGTAAACCACAGGCTATAAATCTTACTCAAGTTTTTCTAAGAGACCAAGTGATCTGTGGCGCAATAAAAATGCTAATAGGGCTGCTCCAGCTATTAGGAGTTCGATAGGCGCAGAAGGAGCATGGAAGCAATTACTCGGCGTGTTCAGGGGCGACGCAGTGACCGTCGCCCGTGCTCTTAATTAACCGCAACTTCATTGTGCCGTATGGTGATCCAGAATGCACTGCTTAATTAAAACGGCCTGCTGACTACCACGTTTATGGGGGCACAGGTATTCCTGCCTTTCCGGACGCCGCGTATGTAATTCCGTTCCTTGTATACGGTTATAAATTAATTGCGGCTTGGTGCTGCATATGCATTACTCCATTGTAGCAATACCAGGGTGCCATGAGTATGTAGGTGCTGCATTTAGGACTAGCAGTTATAAGATTTATGTAACTCGTGTTTAATCTTTACATATATAAAAGAAAATGCATGTAGGTATGTTTTTTATAGACACCGAAATGGTTGGACCAATTTCGATATAATTATCAGGTTGTCCTAGCGCACTTTTGCACTCGTACAATTCCACCTGTGCAATCGCCGCGATTGAATTTCGATGCGTTCATTAACTTTTTCGTAGTTGGTATCATAAAATGAAACGGCTCGTTGAAACATTTGTTTGACTAATCTAAAACTAATATTATAAAACTTAAGAATTTGTTTGATTGGTTGAACGCGCTAATGTAAAGAACTGCGGGTTCGATTGAAAAATTCTTTTAGTGTTACATAGCCCATTTATTGAGGTACGCTATAGGCAATATTACATCACGCTCTGATTAATAGGAGCAGAGCGTCAATGAAAAATATTGCATAGTCGGGAAAAATTTACTCCCGTGAACTCCAGACACTAGCTATGATAAATCGATGTGTAAATTTAGCTTACTTTAAGGGACCGGATAGATGTCATCATGCCCAAACTTTGACGTCGAATAACTACGCCACCTACCAGGTCCAATAGTCTTATCTAAATCACATAAATCATTTATATACATACAAAATTTCATCAAAATCGACCCAGTCTTTAAGGGGGACTTTAGTGACAAACACACACAGAAGAAGCTATACATAAAGATAGAAATAAATACCTTTTAAAATCGTTTGTTACGATAAACAAATACAGTAATACTATAAAAAGCACTAAACTTTTATTGTATCAAGATTTCTGATCCAAGTCGAGGCTCCCACCCACGCTCGACGCCCTACAACGCCGTGTTGTTGTTTTAGCATAATGCGATCAATGTAAATATATACAAGCAGCGTCAACTGTAAACAAATGTACCTACTTACTTACAGTAAACAAAAAAGCTTTATATGTCAAAATATATTTGTATATTTTAATATGGAATATTGATGTAGAATCTCTACTGAAAGCCCCATGTAATTAAAATGTTTAAGAATATGTTGATAAAATAGAGATTTTTTTATGGAAAATATGACAAATCAGACGGTTCAAATGGTGTTAAGTGATCCTGTTGCCCATGGACACGCACAACATCCGGAGAGTTGTGTGTGCATTGTCGACCTAGGAAATTAGATAAAACAGATTTAGTGGATAGGATGGGTCCGAAATATATTAAGAATTAGTAGGGGAAAAGAAGAGGGAAGGTATGGTCAGCTGGTTGCCCAGAAAGTCAAGCACACATTATTTTATGCCGACTTTGTGTAGGGCGGTGGTATTTCCCCGGGTGAGCACGACCGTATAAGTGCAGCACAAGTAATAAAAGGGTGTTATGCTCTATCACCTTTCAAATTAAAACACAAATAATAATGAGTCTTGTTCCGTTGCCAACTATGTATTACATGTATGTAAAAGTTATAAAAACAGATGATTTTTATGAAAATTTGTGGGTTATAAATGTTATTAGAAATTGAAGGCTAAATTTAAAGTGACGGAGCACCGGTTATATCTAGACGGTTGAAAAGCAACAGCATAAATATAGAACTCGTCAAAGTTTACGGCCACTGCGAACATTCGAACACATTCAACGTGGTCCTTTTGTACGTTTCTAAATACGCTACTTTGACAAAAGTACGCTCTAAGTAATTTGTATTGTGTATAGCTTTACTACAATAATCCGAAATAACATTAAAAAGTTTATTTCCCACAGAAGGCATTTTTTAAGTAGTAGAGCATCTTTTCCCACCAGCTTTTGTTACACTTCTACGACCACTCTTGCCCGACGAAGTACCACCGCCCATTATAAAGTCAGCGTCAGCGTAAAATAAAATTATGCATGCCTTGAAGGGTTGCCGGATGGCCATTCCTATCCTTTTCTCTCCCCATTCCATTCCCTTCCAAATCCTGAATCGTGATGAAATCTCATCCAATTTTCCAGGTTGCCAGCGTACTCACAATCCTCCGGAAGTTGTGTGTGTATATGGCGACGGGATCGCTTAACATAAAAAAAACTCTAACTAAGCGATATACGGGCCCTAACAAAAGAGAGAAAGAAGCTTTCATCGTTTCTGATTCTTACACGGACTCGCATTGCAACAGCTTTGAACTTTTCTTTTTTCACGTAAAGGAAAGGTAATAACAGTCTCGTGGAGGCACGAATGGAAGATGTCGGACGTTTATAGACTAAAACCTCCACAGTGTTCCGCTTCAGTTTATATCGGACTCCTGCGACCCTGGCGGCTTAGCAGCCTCACCTCGGGCACAACTCACCGTTCTCCCCAGGCAAGACGCACTGGAAGAACGAAATCACCTTTCTATATGACCTCGGATTTATGGATGACAAACCCCGGATTAGGGGAACGAAGAGAGCCAGTGCTAATGAGCAACACTTCTGTACATGATCAGTTCAGAATTATCGATCATTGATGTAAAGAGTACACAAAAGGGCGAAGGTTTTACTTCTAACTGAAAACGTACTATTTCCGAAAGTAGGAAAATTTGTTATAAACGCTCGTCTGGTATAAAATCTAAATTGAATTCCAATTCACACCACTTCCTTAAGCTATAACTATGAGGAAAATTAAAAATGAGGCTTGGACTCATAGAAAGAGATATAGGAACCTGCGTTATCCTAGAGGGAAATTTTGTGAAGTTCGAAGAATCTCCAAAAACTGTTCTGGAATTATCTTGGGCACGATAATGGACTCATAATTTATCACTGTCTATTCATCCCTTACACAAGAGCGAGGCTGTGGATAAATTCTAATTTTATTCGCTCTGTGGCTTGTAATCTCAAATGCATATATCAATTAACGCATCACAATTGTTGTGATTATCTGCAATATGTTGTTCAAAGTCGCCAATCAGCCGCTACGATTTTTGAAAAAGACCAGTATAATTCTAAAGATTGATAGAAGTCAGTAAGACAGTATAGTAAACAGTGTAGGTTTTGACAAATCTGGTGAACTGTTTTCTATCAGTTATAACTCCTTTAGTACTCATGTTTTTTCCTTTCTTGGTTCTTTTCTCTTCCACAATACGAACTATCACGAATTAAAAATAAAACCAAAACAATATATCATCTTTAAGCTATAAAACTCATAAAACATTGTATTTTTCTAATATATTATTACCTACGATAACTCAAAGTTGAAATAATAACTTATATTAAACACAACTTTCTAGGCAATAATTCAGAACCTTTAAAAGTTAAATGTATTTTACTAGATAGCAACATTTCATTTCAAGCAATGTCCACAAAAAGTAAGAAGTATCGACTTGTCTGTAAGATGTGACTTTTTATGTACGCTCCGAGTGTAAATATCCATTAAAGAGACCACGTAATGGCTGCAACACATTAGTTTGAGGTCACGTTAGTGTACGAGAGAAAATATATATTAAGTGACTAGAGAATTCCACAATAATCTGTAATATAATTTACTGCGAGTCAACGAGCATACATACTAAGCAAAGTTTTAAGTGAATGGGCCCTAATAAATAAATTAAATTCAATTTCTTCGGCTAAAATTGAATCCTTAGTAAGTTCACGGAGAAATTGCTTATGAAATTTCAATTATTTCGGGGACCTCGCTCCGTAAAACTTGAATTAAAAGGCCTTTCATGAATATTAGTGCGTATAACTCACCTACACATTCTTAGAACTCGTTGAACTTGCGTAATTTAACAAATCGATGAAATATTGATAAAAATTTGCGTAAGAACAACACTGGTTTCAGGAAAATATGAACGTACGTATTAATGATTTTTACTTAGACAAAAGAAATTATTCTGAAGGTGTTTTTAAATTCGCGAAGACATGTTTAGTCTATGGTAAGAAAAGCAAATCTATTTTTAATATGCCTGTAAACGCATTAACCTCTAGAAGTACAAGGCGGAAATAAACAATCCTATATATAATATCCATGAGAAATATATCAATCTTACTAGTGTGATCTGAAGCGAAAAATAATAAAAATATTGAAGCCCCGGGGATTTTTAAGAGCATAACATCTTTTCACAGCTTTTGCTTCACTATTACGGCCACGCTCGTCCGAGAAGTACCACCGCCTTTTATAAAGTCGGCATAAAATAAAGTATGCATGACTTTTGGGGATGGCCATGTCTATCCTTTAATCCCGACCCATCCTATCCAATAAACCTGTTGTATCCAATTTCCCTGGTTGACAACACACTCGAAACTCTCCGGATGTCGCGTGTGTCTATGGGCGACGGAATCACTTACCATCAGGTGAACCGTCTGCTCGTTTGTCTGCCTTTACACAAAAAAAATCACTCGAATAGCTTGAATATTAATTTTAGTCCGAATTGTTCCATATATCTGACTTAAATTATTATTCAAGTTGATAGCGGCACCAGGACATCAAACACCTCAGTCCTCCCCGTGACCATAAACACTGTATAGGGTTCGAAACGTCGGATGATAAGATTTAAAAATAAACCGCAGCAAACTCCGTAAAGTTGTTTAATTTAAAAATATTCGCATAAGTCTTGGAAGTATTATAGTTAATTATAATTAAAGTAAAAACTTCACGTAAGAAGTGTTATGAAGGACAATAGGCTTTTAGTTCAGTATAAAGAATAATTTTAACATCGACCTCTCTAAAATGAGTAACTTAGGATTTGTCGTTATCTTAACTGGTTAAACAATGTCGATTTATGTGATCGTCGAATGAAATCCCGTAGACAATGGATCGCATTATTCAAAAGAGAGGAACGAAAGTGGCACGCTGTTCAATCAATTACAACGCGCTCTGCGTGTAGAAACGGGGCAACGAACCAAGTGAAAGTCTCTCAGTGCGTACACATTCAGGGGCCACATCCAACTAGTTTCGAGTTTACATCGATCCACTCTGCGTACGAGTCCCTAGTTGAATGATGGAAAAGCCGATTAATTTACTTGCTTTCAAATGTAAAGTTAAACATTTTACATTGATGCAGATTTTAAATTCGTTTTCATCCATCGTACAAATAGTCTTCTCTAACTTTTCCAGCAATGGGCACAACATAAAAGATGACTGGTGCGTCAGTTTAATAGTCGAAGACATTATATGTGGAGACTATATCTGAAGAATAAATAGAATATTAAAAATAAATATTGATTTACCACTGCGTAAACATAATCGAAAATTAAATAAATAATTAATGACGCAATGCATGTTCATATGGACATGGCTCAGGCGCGGTCAGGTGGAGGTGAGGTGAGGTCCTCGAGGGTCAACGTGTGGTGGACGTGCTGCCGTACACTTCACTTATTGGAAAATTTGGTCAAAAATTGTGCCTCTCATTTTGTTATATAAATAGATAATAGAATACTGAGAGCTCTAGTTTTATATCGTGACCTACTAGTCACCCTACAACAACAACAATTAATATAAACATAAATTATATTATTTTTTGTTGTAACTACAAAGACAATAAAAATTATATTATTTCATATACTTCCCACGTTAGAAATACTATGACGGGTATCTAAAGGTATCTAAGATGAACTTTTCATTTTAAGGTGTATAAAAACTTGCAATACAGCAGATGTAGAATAGGTTTTTAAGCATTCAGGTAAAATAGTAACAATAATAGAAACACTATCAAAACTTATATTAAGGAGTGCATGAAATATTACGGTATTTTATAATTAAATGAGGAATTGTTTCCTAACTGAATCCTGCAGGACATGTACAAATTAGGGTCATAAAACGTGCTCTGAAGTTAGCAAGAGATCGCTATCGAGGGCCAGTTGTTGTCAAACACACCTATACAGTCAGTTCTTATTATTTCCCGTGTTATCTCAAGTAACTCTTTATCTTTTTTGTCGTTAAGGCGAACTCAATTTACTTATCCTAACAAGGCTAACAGATTGCAAAAATGCGCTTGCTGCGTTACATTAAGAGTGGTAATTTCCTTTAAGGTTAATTGCAATGGCGTTTCGTTTTAACGATCTTGTCTTGCCCGTTTGCTTACCTGGATTAACTGACCGGGTTAATAGAACAGTAGCTACAAATTTGATGTCTTTTATAATCTATTACATAGTCGACTATTCAAAGGCGATAAATGCTTTGACTGCATTGTTATCCGAAACTGTGGGCAAGTAACTAAAATTTTGTTTTAGTTACTTGCCCACATTTTATCGATTTATTTTATATTTAGGTTACGGGTCGATCATATCAAAATATTACGAATAAAATTAAAATAAATATATTTCAGAAACTAGTAATCAAGATTATTATTTTGTACAGCGAAAACGACTTCAAAGGGAACATTCGTGAAGCAAATTTTTCAGTTATTTTGATTTAAAAGAAAGTCATCAAATCAGTCCATTTATATGAAAATTACATGACTGCCTCGTAACACGCCTTCACACAGAAAAAGAATTTTTAAAATCAGTTCATAAGAGAAAAATCCGCTCACACATATAAAAAAAAATTAAAAAAAAACATACAGTCGAATTAACAACCTCCTCCTTCTTTGAAGTGGATTGAAAACAGAAGAGGATAGAACATGTGTATCTTAACCATGTCACAAGATTTAATATGCATAGAAAATCTATTGTATTTCAGTACAACAACACGCATTTGGAATTATTTTTTATCTGTGACAAACAAGAATTCAAATAGAGAATCCGTACAGTTAGACTGTCGTCTGTATTTTTTTGGATTAACAGTTAAATTGCCTCACATTGTAACGCGGAGACGTGCGTCTGCCCCGATTATATTTGCGGCGTCTGTGCTATAAAAAGAACGACGTCTAACGCCGCGTCTACGGCTCTTAGGTACCACGTTCGTTTTACAGTTTAAAACGGTCTAAACCAATTTGTGAGACATATCGACACTGGCTAAGTCAACTAATTGCAACCACAGCTAATCGCTTCCATTAGCCTTGGATGCAATTAAATAAAACTAATACTCTTTATCTAGTCGATATGAAATAAAGTATGCATGACTTTAGGGGATGCCGGATGGCCATGTCTACCCTCATTCCTTCCCACTCCTCACCCCAGATCCCCAATATCGACATCCTAACCAATAACCCTATTCTATACAACTTCCAAAGTTGACAACGCATTCGTGACTCTCGTGTCGACGGGATCGCTTACCATCAGTTGAACCGTCTACTCGTTTGTCTTCCTTTCCATAAAAAAAGTGATATTGTCAGGTAATTGGAGCTTCGTTTGTTTTGGATGGAGGCTGTTTGAAAAGTAACCAGTTTGAATTTAATAATCGTATTACAAATGCTACGATGCTAAAGATAATATTTTTTTCATTCTCCTCATTTAAATGCTTTTTAATGATTTTGACAGTTAAGTTACAAAACATGCGAGGGAGTGTGTTGCCGCATTATAAAGTGTGCTTTAAGAAACCTTTAATATAAGGAATTATTTACTTATTCTGTCGCTGATCATTACACGACCAATTAACTCTTAACATAATTTGCAAATGCTTGTTTTTAGTATAGACCATGTCTAATTTATATTATGTTTATTAAATGATATTTATTGACAAGCTATTTACTTACATAATATCTTATTTTTACATACAATGAAATGCATAGACTTTTTGATAAACAATTCAAATACCGTTTAGAGGAAAATCAAAGCTTCGGTTTCCAGTTGGAGCATAAATTCGCTTCGTACTGAATTCTATTTCTAGAAACAGTTACGTCTCCAACAGCCACGTTCAACGGTTGCATTAAGGCATTAGTGTACCTACGGACAACTTCCTAATCTCAAACCGTTCACAAAGCATAAAATAGTAACAAAACCTAAAATAATTCAAGCAGGATATTTAATTTAAATCTAAGCGCCAATAGCCTAATGGTTCAGGATATGATTCGGTCACGTGCCCGAGGGTTCGAATCCCACCATTGGACTATTTTCGTGAAACATATCGTACCACAAACCTAGAGCTTAATTAGAATGGTTAAGAAACATTAGTCAAATTTCAAACAATTTACTAATATTTTCTATGAAATAAAAAAAAATCATTTCACTAAATTGTTATTACGGATTATTCTATTTGCAAGATAAGCACAAAAAAAAACACAAAAAATGATCCTTTCTCTTTTTTTTTCTTAAAATACTTGAACCGTCATGTTAATGTCAACTGTGAGGTAATTTTGTTGACTGTATCTCAAAACATTCCCAACTTACAACAATAATTACAATACTCTCGCAATTACTTTTAATTTAAATCAGAATTTCGAGTCGTAAAATTTAATCGACACGTGCCTTTAACGAGAGCAATATCGATAAATTTCGCTCGGTCGAATAACATCGATAATTTATCGGGAGAAAGGTGCAGCCTTCGGCCGCAAAAACTTTCCTTTTGCCGAGTCGCAAAACGGCGGCAAAATGGCGGATTTTTTATCGTCGCACAGTTTAACGGAATCGTTTGATCGTAGGTTACATGCGAGATAGAACGCTGCGAGTGCATTTAATTTTAAAGATGGTACAGTCTGCTCGGCTTGGAATGGAAAGATCGTTCGATCGGATGTATGCTGCGGGTTGCCTGCAGTACAGGACGTAGGTAAAGCGAAAACAATCAATAATGCTACGCCTATTGGTGCGTGCTCCTCTGTCGACAGGAATAGCACCAACAATGAATTACTGTGCTGTGTCCTGCCAACGGATCGCTTAAATGCAAAATTAGAATATACCGCATCCGTTCCACAATTCTAATTCTAAATTATTGCTCATGGATAATGAACTATGTGATTTGTGTTCGATTTTGGAAAAATAAACGTCATTTTAACAATATTTGCAAAAGATTCATAAAGCTGTATGCTATTTAGTTGCATACGGTCGTATGGTGGTTAATTAAGTAAAGTTCAAACTTCTTCTTGTTCTTATTTTACTCGGCGAGATTTGTTACATGTGTATTCGAAAATGTTACACATTATACAATGTTCACTTTTGTCTATACACAAGGCGTGGACCATTTCAGTGATTTTTCACTTGCTATCGGTTATATAACGTTATATTTGTATGCAACGATAACGTTATATACCCGATAGCAAGTGAAAAAACAGTGAAACGGGCCATGCCTACTAAACAGGTGATTGGTTAGCCACATACGATATTAAAGGAGAGCACTCGGTACTCGATTGTAATCATATTTATGTAATAAAATTAGGGGTATAGTTTGTATATTTTCCAATGTATGAATGGAATGTGGCGGCTGTGATCAGCCGGTACGCGTGAGACCGTAAACCCCCTCTTCCGCCATAAGGCTCACTGCGGCCACGCCGTGTCCGGAGCATGAATTGCGTAATAATTTTTTCAACTTTAGATTATGTTTACTCAGTAGTAAATCAATATTTTATTCTTCATATGATCCCCAAATTTAACGTTTTAAAGTATTGAAAGTAACCAACCAGTCAACCTGTATATGTGCATGTAGTAAAAAGCATAGCACTAAACAAATCTACTTAAACAGGAATCATTTTTATTTATCCCTAACGCGCTATACAACAATGACGTTATCAACATTGAATAAATATTATTGGATATGGTTCTTTACAGAGCAGAAAATAAAGCATGAATTACGTAATAATTTTTTCAACTTTATATTATGTTTACTCGGCGGTAAATCAATATTTATTTTTAATAGTACCTAGTAGTACGTAGTCACCCTGTACATCACTAAATTTTACATCGCTTATCAAGCGAATTACGAAATAAAATTTGTTTAAATTATATAGAATAGCACTATAGCAACACTCAATTTAAATAGGTATAATAAAAATTTACATCCATATAGAAGGCGATATAACGATACACGCGTGTTAAAACGAGTATACTGATAATGGGCTGAAATTTTACATAATATACCAGTTATGGGGCTTTGATACACATCTCTTTGGGCCATTGTATTGTAATCGTGCGATACAGTTCGTCACATACGAAAATGTAAATTCAGCGTATCGACTCATTGAGTGGTGCACGAATTTAAAACGAATAGGGTGGGGCAAGACAGTGCGTGTACGGCCGGCGCCGTCTGGTCGCCTCTGGATGACTCACGGGGCTCTCCATACCGTTCCACGCGCCCCTTTCGCTTTACACACCACTATTTCGCCCCATAATTAATCCCCCACTCGCTAAACCCCCGTAAACTTCAAAGAAAAGCTTGACATTATAAAAATTACGCCAATGATATAGCCCGTGGCAGAGAATGATTTAAAATCGATTTAGTGTTTAAATACTAATTTGAGTTAATACTATGAGAACTCTGTTACACGCATACGAACCTTAACAAATAATATTTTTACTCATAATTGCGGAACCGACCCCAAGTAAACTTTTATGACATTTTTTGTTTTTGAGACTTACGCGAATATTAGACATTTTTAAATAATACAACTTTACGGATTTTATCGCGGTTTATT
>JAOCPS010000012.1:1638889-1649525 GCA_025505425.1 Graphium colonna
TTACTAAAATTCAAAGATTATGATCGATCTCCCATTGTTCCTATGACCAATATAAATACTCAGTCTGTGGGCTGTGTGGCTTAAATAGGACCTATTCTTTGGTGATCATTTAGCGCTTAAATAAATAACCATTGTGATAACAAATAACAATTCTGCTGGTATTCCAGACGGTCACCTATATACCGCGACGGCAGCTGACTTTTCCGGCACTGATCCGCTAATCTACCGAGAGCCAGTGAGAACAGAGCGTTCAGACCTCCGGTTACTCAATGACCCGTCCTTCGTTGGGGCCGTCGCTTCCACCAGCCACGTGTATTTCTTCTACCGAGAGACTGCTGTTGAATACATGAACTGCGGGAAGGTCAGTGCACTAATATCAATCATGCCCACTGTTCTGAAAAGACGGGATAACGCTGCGATAAACTAGTTTTGTCTAGCACAATAGTAACACCTAATTATTTCACAGGCCGTGTACTCGAGGGTGGCCAGGGTCTGTCTGAATGATAAGGGCGGACCGCACACATTCAGTGATCGGTGGACATCCTTCTTGAAAACACGACTGAACTGTTCCGTGCCCGGGGAATATCCTTTCTACTTTGACGAAATACGTGAGTTAATTTTCTGTATTGCTTTCATTTACTAATTTCTACTTCTATGTACTTAGCTCATAATTGTACACTGATATTCATGATCAGACTTCTTCCTATTTTTGTCGATTAATTATATTTGTAGATACAGTTCTATGATATAAAAATTCAATTAAAGGTGCAGGTTAACTCTTATACAGAAATATAAGCGATACTTTTACCTAAATAAGAATCGCAAAAACTAAATTCAAAAACTGTTCCTATAAAACTTGACAGTCTATATATTTTTATTTCAGAGGCAACCACGGAACTGATCAATGGGATGTACGGCAGTGGTAGCAGCAGGAACGACATAATATACGCGGTGTTCACGACCCCTCAGAATGCTATAGGCGGTTCTGCCGTCTGCGCTTTCGCCATGAGGGACATTCTGGACGCATTTGACGGACCCTTCAAAGGCCAAGAGAGCATGAACTCTAACTGGTTGCCTTTAGAAAAAGAGAAAGTTCCACAACCAAGACCCGGTTCGTGCGTCGAAGACAGTCGAACACTATCAGACTCCGGCGTAAACTTTATAAAGACGCATCCCTTGATGGACAAAGCTGTACCATCGTTTTTAGCAAGGCCGATTCTTATTCGAGTGAGCCTGCAATACAGGTTCTCTGCCATAGCAATACATCCGCAGGTCCAAGCGATGAATGGGAACAAGTACGATGTGATGTATATAGGAACGGATGATGGGAGGGTGATCAAAGCGGTTAATGTCGCAGCTAACGATGGTTCTTTTGACGCAAGTGTGGACGAATATAGCAAGAGCCCAGTAAGAACGGCCGTCATATCCGAAGTGCAGGTCTTGCCGTCGGGTGTGCCGATCAAACAGATGCATGTTGCCTTGACAACGGAGAAGCTGATCGTAGCGTCGGGAGACATAATAAAGGCTGTGACTCTATCCCATTGCACCAATGTACAGTCGTGCAGGTAAATATTAATATTTACTTACTACTTTATTTTTAATTCGCAATGACGGCTTCACTAATAGTCAATTTTTAAATCTCAAAAAAATATTGTTAACGTTCAGAAACACAAATAAGTAAGGTAATTGAACCTAATTTTTAGGTTAGTTATAGACAACTTCAAAATCATCTAGAACCTGGTTATCATTATTTTCGTGTACGCAGAAGAACAAAGGTAACAATGTTTCAAAATATAAGTAATCTGATATTTTTTTATTATGTATGTACTTTTAAAGTAAGATAAACAACATTTATTGTTATATCTGTAATATGAAAAATATTTCGTAGTATACTTCTGTGCCACTATTCAGTAGTAAAAATTTAATATAACGTTCCACAAATTATGAAATTGAATGTTAACGCGTTACAATACTTAGTGGAAATATCTTATCAACAATAGGGAGTGTCTTATCACTTTTACCCGAACAAACAGATAGTATACTACAACAATGCACTTTAAAATTAATCACTTCAACTCACTGTTATTATGAATCATCTGACGATGTTCTTATATTGATATAACTTTCAATCCCCCTTACTATATCTTAAATCTGATCCGATCATTCTAATGGATTTACAAAAAATCCTTAAAATTTTACAATTGGCTTAGGATAGGATTCAAAATAAATAATATTTCGTTATTAATACATTCCGTTTACGTCAAAAGACTGTATGACTAGAGATTAAATTAAAAAAAACACTAAATACTAACCGAAAATTATTTCTTCAGTGGATTTCGTGTAAGTCCCGTAGGGGTGATGCCAAATATTTTTTTAAAAATACAGTGTGCATCCGTTTTAAATGAGTTTAAGCTTGAATTCTATTGGAGTTTTTTTTTTAATGGAAAGGATGACAAACGAGCAGACAGTTCACCGAATGGTAAGCGATCCCGTGGTCTATAGTAAATGTTTCAATTATGAATCATAATTAAATGACACAAAAAATTATAAACTACCTAGTTGATTTCCTAACATTATAACAGTACAATTTGACGACGGGAACACTATCGTTAGCCCGGGGATAAAAAGTCTATTATAATAAATAATATACAAAAATGTATCTTGCAGAATTTTTATTAAATTACACTAAATAACCTTACATGTTACATATTATGTTCTGACAATCTATATAGCTCACATTTTTCTTATTCACAGGGAATGCGTAGCGTTACAAGATCCGCACTGCGCTTGGGACTCCAAACAACAGCAGTGCACTTGGGTGGGCAACAGGCAGTTCCCCAACCCCGAGAGATTCCTTCAAAACGTGGAATATGGAAAGAGCGAAGTGTGCAATAAACTCCCGGCGTTATTGCCCAGCGACCGCCATAGCAACAGGAACCCGGCGACCAAGAAACCGCCGCAGACCGAACCGAACCAAAGACAGACCGACGACATCCAAAATGAGATATTGATCGAGGTTGTGGAAACCAATGTGCTGTCGGAAGACAAGACGCCGAGCAACCATAAGCACGAAACTGGTAATTATCAAAATCCAAATAAATAAAAAATTAGCTAACCCCGGCGGTATCTCCCGCGAAAATTATTCCCGTTTTTGCAACATTTTTCATTGCAACTCCACTCCTATTAATCACAGCTTGATGTTATACAGCCTAAAAGCTTCCGAAATGAATTGGCTTCCAACACATGATTCAAATCGAACCAGTAGTTCTTGAGGTTAACGCGGTCGGACAAACTAACAAACTCTTCAGATTTATAATATTAACATAGACATAATCTTCACTAATACTATGAATATATAAGTGAGCTTTTAGTTTGTAACTCTTTCATATTTGAACTCTATTGTCAGTCTTAAAATTCCACACATTCTTAATAATACGTTATAGAGTTCTTTTTACCCAAAGAATAAGCTACAGCTGAGGACAAATGCTATATAGGTTATTTATAGGACAGACATTACGCTGGGAATGTTTTTTTTTTATATTTTTAGGTTATAAAGCATTTGTTACTACGTCATGAGTGTGTAGAATGGCGATAATAATAATGTTATCAGGTTTAAAGTGATAAGCCACGTAATTCATTTCATATTCTTAATGCAAAGGCCACTAAAGGAAGGTCTCAAACTACTATAAATTGTGTCCGGGCCATGGGGCTAAAGTTTGTGCGCCTCAATTCATTTAAGTAACAAAACTCCCATTTCGTTAATATTTTAAAATGATCCGCCTAACCTTGTCGCCCACGTTTGCCTAGCACTGATTAAATAGACAACAAACATTGTACGGCGTGTTTAAATCTCACCTTTTCAGTAAGGTACACATGTCATAAACAAAACTTCTTGCCGTCTCAATATGGAATGTAATGTACCAGAAAGGTGTTTTTAAAAACGTTTAGTAAGGCTAGAATGTATTAACATAAAATATCTGAGGAATTTAATACATTATTGATTTCTGTGCACATTATCTTAATACTAGGATAGTACATATCGTTTTATGACGACATAATAACCTACACCTATAAAAATAATATAAAATTAGAGTCGTAAACTAGTCTCGAATTCACTTCTCGTTGACGGGTCATAGCTGTGTAGCTTTTAACAACGATCTAGATAACTACTGAGACAACGAAAGATTTCTTTAACGTTTTTAACCAAATCCAAAAAACACGAGGTTTTTCATTCGAGAGTTTCTGTTACTTTATGTATGTTCGATTATAACTGCTTAATTAATTAACCTATTTAAAACATTCTTTTTTTATCTAAAAGTACATTCTTTCGGATTGTTGCCAGAAAATTAAAAAAAAAATATTTATTTTTAAATCAAAATAAAGAAAAAATAACAATAAAAACATTACATATTTTTTCTTTATTTTCATTTTGAAAGTAAATTCCAAAGGCATTTGAAGTCAGTTCTTTTTTTTAATTTTGTGTGCAAATAACATTGTTTAGCTAATATTTTCTTGTATTACAGATTTACTGACGGTGGAAGCAGCAGACGGCAACATCTACAGCGCGCAAGCACTTCTCACAGCTGTCGTGGCCTCCTGCCTAGTCACACTGATGCTCGGATTCGTCATAGGATATTTGTTCTCGCGGCGATTTCGACACCCCTTTTTTGCCGATACCTCACCCTTCAATGAGCAACACAATCATTTGAACAGGTAAATATCAGCAGGTTCTCCAGCAAAATAAAATAACTACTAAAAATATAGAATAGATAAGACATACATTAACTTCTTGTTACTATATAATATATTTTACACTAACGAATGCATTTAAATTGTTTAAATTGGCGTTGTCCTGATTATGTTTATTTTATTGCGGGAAAACGATTAATTACCATTTAGAATTACTATAAAGGAAAACTCATAAATCAGTCCTCCTCCGCATTCGTTTTCTCCCACTTCCGACTTTAAACGCAGCTATAATGTAATTTAATAAAGGTTTAATCGGGCTACTACAGGCCGAGGCTACAACTTATTGCATCATTGTTTACTAAAAGATTCAATCGTCTATTATCTTTTCCATTATAAAAAAGGTCTCATGGTATTATAATGTTCCGTTTCAAAGCAAATTAATAGTGTGGGATTAATAGAAAAATATTCATTTTCTCATTCAGCGAGTTAAACGTCAACTTTTATAGCATTAAATTAATATTGCAATTATATGGCAGCAATAATTATTTCAGGTTGAGCCCGTTGGAGACGCCGTTGAACGTGAATTCGGGCTACATGCCGCCGCGCTCTAAGAACGTCAACATGGTCGCCAACGTGGGCCCTTTAGTGAAACAGGACAACCTGCATTTGGAACTGGGCAAGGACCGCGCCCTCGACCTCAGGAATTCCACCGAATCGCTGGACAAGGATATCAAATGCGGCACACTGCAGAAAGTTAAAAAGACTTACATTTGAAACCTAAAGCAGACAGTTTACGGTTCAATAACGAAGTGATAGTGACATTGTGTGAAGTGCCAGAACGATGCACGTGTGGCGATGACATTACTAAATAAGTTTCCTGTAAATATTGCGTTTGCATAATGTACAGTTCGGCGTGCAGTGAGCAGTGACGACTATACCTTCTGCTCGAGCAGTGAAATTGCATTTAGGCATTATACGTTAATAGGAACAATTTCCTTCAGTATTTTTATCTAATACCACGCATCGTAAAACTGTTAGTGTTTGAGATAGCTTTACGATGGGCTGGCAGATATTGTTTGAATATTCAATACTGTTCTAAGACAGGGCTTTTTATTATTTAGGAGTCGTGTTATAAATTGTGGAAATAAATTTTCTCATCCGACACAGCGACTTACTTTATCGGCGCAGTATTAAATATTCATTTTTTACATTCCATGTTATAATATTAAATAATAAGAAACAAATAAAGTGCAGCTCTGTGTAAATATGAATATGTATATAGTGTGGTGAAGCTAAGACATCGTGGTCGACATAGTCCCACTTGACGAAACTTAGAAAGTGAAATTTTATTATTTGACATTATTTCATGTATAATATACGTAAAGAATATTGCGAAGCAGTACTAGCTCAAAAAGCTACGGCCTGTAATTTTAATTGATAATTTTATTTTTCTTTTTTCGTATGGAGTTATGAGTATAGATAAAATTGCTGTGCTAAGTGCATAGTGCCTTGTAGGTTGCCAATTTAGTGCCTAATGTATTTTAGGATACATCAAAAAAGAGTTATAATAGATGTTTAGTCCCTGTTGTATGTAATTTGTTTTCATTAACTCTAAAATGACTAAGTTTGGTTGGATCTGCTTTGTATATAGACAACACACCCACAAAATGTAAGACTGTCAGAATATTTCTCATTATATTTTTTTGCCACTTTAACATATAAATCCACGTATTATCACTTATCAAACCTTTCGTCGATATACTATGAGTACTTCGATGTCTACTTTATTTATTCCTAAAATTACTATTGAGTGATCCAAAATGGTAATACAAAAACTAGGCTGAAAAAACCACCAGAGATTAAAAAAATTAGAAGTATTCCCACCGTAAAACAATCAAAGTTTATTAAGTTTAGCAGAATTTGCTTATATTTTTTTTTCTCTATTTCTACATATGTGTAGAGAACCTTTTTATTGTGAATTTTTAAAAGCTTTTCTTGAAATATATTTAAAGAATTGTTTATATATTTTATAATATTAAATATAAAAAGGTGTAAGAAAAATCTGAACACGGAACATACAACTTTCAATGAGAAGAATATTGTACTTCAAGATTATGTATTATTTATATACTTTATATTAAATAAATCAATTTAAATATTTTTATGATTTTCAATTACGACATTACCCCAAATAACTACATATCGATACCTAAATTCGCATACCAGCTAACTCCACTTTCAAAAACGTAGAATTGCCAAAAACATGACTTGCAAAAATTTTAAATCTTACGTTACCACAATTCTTTACAAAAATAGTTTTCGAATACCTGTCTGCTTTCTGTACTCAATGAATTTTATTGTTTTTTTATTTAGTTTGAATAATATTACAATTTTAATGGTCCCCTTTAAATTTAAGGAACCGTATATCTTTTTACCTGCCCAACAATAGCGTGATGGTCGATTGAAAAATTGAAGACATAAAACCGTTACACACATTCATCTATGATGTTGGCTAGAAATATATGGCTATTGTTCGAAATTAAAAAAAATATATAAATTGATTAATTCATAATTTAAAAAAGCTTTTTATAAGCCTTGTCAAGGAATTATTTTTAATTTAAACAATTTGTTTTTCTTATTGTTTGTAAGGTTCACTTCAATGAGCCAGATGCAACAAAAAAGTTTTTATAACAAGTAAGCTTATAATATTGGCGTCATCCCTTTTTTCTGTATATAATTATTTAGACGAACAGATTTAACATTGATAGCCTTAGAAGAAATCGATCATTAGTCATAGAAAAAGATTTGGTTTTTAGGATTACTAAGTGAAAGGAAAAGGAATAAAGAAATAAGGCAGAGTAGGCAGTAATTAGGCAACTTTAACTACTATTTTACACCGACTAAATGTAAGGCGTTAGTGCCATCCTAAACAACTGACTAACAAGAGCATTAAATTGTAAAAAAGGCTGGTGTCGGACGTTAAAAATTAAACGTTTCTTGCTTAGGAGAAGCGATCTAAAAATAATGATAATCGGATATTTGTAGAGTACATAAAATTATGAAAATAATAGTTTTTGATTCCTCATTCATTTCACTAGTTCATCAAAATAGATTTAACATTGATTTGAAAACAAACAGTCGAAGAGTGAACATCAAAAATAATGAATGAAGATATATACTTCTCGACCGCTATTCATCCATCCAGGACTACAATTCAGCCTATAGATAAGGATATATTCCAAAACGTTGCCTAGACTCCAAAAATCAATTAACGGACCAGAGACCCGTAAGCAAATTTGGTGTATAACAGAATCGGCGATTACGTGCACAAAATTACGAGCAAAAATATTAAAATTAAAATACTCATTTCTTATTGAAGTCGATTAAACTAGCATATATCTGTAAACATGGCAACATTATTGATTATAATTGTTAGCCTTATTGTTGATTCTTTCTGTGTTATTTACAAAAATCATCAATATCTGATATCTATAACGCTACAAAGAACATATGTGTCGAAGATGTTTCTTTTGTAAAATGTTATTTTTTTTATAAAAATTGTAGAGAAATCTCTACCAACATACCAAGTATCAGAATAAAATTCTAATACAGAAATAGTCCATTTCCTTTTGGACCCGTATTTGCTAACCAATTACGCAATCCTTCTTTTGCGTATTTTTTCAGAGAAATTATCATTTGCTTTACTTTAATATATATACACATTTACCGCCTGTGAGTATTTTTGCTTATTATACTGAAATAATATTACGAAATATGTTTGTGTTTTCCTCTTGTTTATCTATTACATCATATAAGTTAATCACCTCCATTATCTCACATAAAATAAAGTTACATCTAACCAGAAATAACATTATAGCAGAGCAACAAAAGTGTTACAGGACAGGTTCCAGGGGTTGTAAAAAACTGATAGTAATAGACACAGAAATACACAATCAACTTAAACAAAGGAATAGAAATTTACATTTCACCTATATAGGTTACCAAAAGGCAAATGATAGTGTTCCACACACATGGCTACTACAGGTGTTAAATATATATAAGATTAATAAAAAACTAGTACAATTTCTAAGCCATATCATGCAAAAATGGAAAACTATACTAAATATAAATACAGAATCAGGAACAATTAAATCAAAGCCCATAAAGTAGCCCGTGGTATATTTCAAGGGGACTCCTTGGGTCCTCTCTGGTTTTGTTTATCATTAAACCCTTTATCACGTATAATAATTAACACTAAACAAGATCAACACGAATACAGATTTACTTTTAATGGATGATGTTAAGTTATACACAAATACCAAGCAACAAATTAATAATCCTTTAGAAATCACAGGAAAATTTGGTACAGATATTAAAATGAATTTCGGAACTAACAAGTGTAAAATAAATAGTATAATAAAAGGAAAGCACCACAAAACTGATTCATACATACTACAAACACAAAATAACCTACAAATGGGTAGTGTGGAGAAGACAGTCATCTACAAATATCTAGGATATGCATAAAGCACAGGATTAGATCATAGTAATATTAAACAACAATTGACAAAAACGTATACTGAAAGAATTCATAAAATACTAAGAACAGAACTTACGGGTAGAAACATTATAAAAACAATCAATACATACGCAATACCCATTTTGACATATTCATTTGGACTTATAAAATGGACAGTTACAGACTAAGATAGATTCAATAGACTTACTCGCACTAACTGTAACAAGTATAATATACATCATATTCATTCACCAACAGAAAGGTTTCACCTAAAACGAAAATTAAGAGGCAGAGGATTAATCTACATAATGAACAAGTGTACAATATTTGATCATACGTGCACAGCAAAGCCATTGATTGCCCAATACACAAAGCTTTCACACTAATTTCAACTTCAGGTACATCTTTAAAATTAAATGACAGTAGTAGTATATTGCATTCAATTACATCAGATGATACAAAAATTACCAGCTGGAAGCAAAAATCCCTTCATAGAAAGTAGTCCAATTTACTGCAACAAGACTATATAGATAGGGAAGCAAAAAATGCGTGGCTTACACATGGAAATATATACAAAGAAACAGAGGGTTTTATGGTCGCCATTCAAGATCAAATTATAAATACAAAAAAACTACCAAAAATAAATTGTCAAGGATCCAAATATATTGTCAGATAAATGTAGGTTATGTTATGCAAACCGAGAGACAATAGATCATATAACGGGAGCCTGTGCTTTCTTGGGAAATAAACTTTACATAAAGAGACACAATAATGTAGCTAAACAAATTCATATATAAATCGCAATCAAATATAAATTTATTGATAAAGCAGAACCGAATTATAAATATAAACCTGCTATTGTACTCGACAACGAACAAGCAAAACTCTATTGGGACCGTGACATTATAACCGACAAAACAACCATAAATAATAGACCAAATAAAACATTAACACATAAACAAGAAAAAGTTACTTATCTAAAAGATATATCCATACCTAATTCGGGAAGAAATATGTAGAAAAAATACAAAAATACATTCCACTTGCATATGAAATACGCCAAATGTGGCACCGATCCATTGTAAAAATCATCCCTTTTATAATATCATCCACAGAACTCATCCCACATCTCCTGCATACATCCCTCAAAGAGCTAAAGTTAAACAAAAAAATACTACAGAAATCTGTCATCATCGATGCATGTTCTATAGTGCGGCGATTCCTTCAATCCACCACAGAAACATCTACGGCATTACATAATGAACCGACCCACCTGGCAAAGCCCGCGATAGGTTTACACCACCAGCAATATGCTGAGATTTGAAAGAATTTAAACCAAACATCATAATAATAACGAGGGCCACCGTGTGGCTGGGCTATTTTTATTTATGTAAAGTTTATTTATATTCTGTGTATTGTATTGTTTAT
>JAOCPS010000012.1:1660383-1671949 GCA_025505425.1 Graphium colonna
GGTTATTCTTATAAGACAAAGTCCATAAATTAATTATAAATAGAAATATATCAGGAATTCGGAGCTCAGAACCAAAACAAAAGTTAAACTGTATACTTTATTTTTAAACTTGTATCCAAACATAAGCTCATGTATTATGTTCTCTAGTGTACCATATTTTAAAAAATCTGTTTATTCTTTTAAGATATAATTAAGTCTCAGTTAGTCGTTAAATATTTAGTGGGTGTACCCATTAACAACGATTACTTTTTTTCTTGTTCAATGTCAGTTCGTCGGTCGTCGTGTGCGCCTAGTTGAGCATTTTCTATGCAAGCAGCGCGTTCGGTTTGGAACTGGATCGGGTAGAAAAACCGGAAACCGTGACAGTGCGAATACCGAAGAAAGATCCATCTCTATAAATTGACATGTTATTGTTATCAAATAAATATCGGTTAAATTTTATTATAACAAAATGAACAAGAAGAAATAGTTTAAATTAGATCTAAACTTAAATTTAGTTAGATTAACATTTAACGTATAGTTAACTTATCGAGCTGTACAAAATGTTTACATCGAAAATGATAAGATATAGTTGTAGTGATAAAATTTTGTCCATTTGATAAAAATCAACGTTAGTCAATTGTGAATAATATCGCTTAATGTACTCGATATAAGAGAAATATTTGTTTAATATGCGACGAATAACTAAAAATGTTTTATTGCTTTTACTTGGGTTATCAGCTACTTATATTTATTGCGAATTTCTTATATACTATACAGTGGTTATACAGGTATATCATTAATGTGTTTTATTGAAAATCAATAAATTAAAAAATATTACAAATTAAATAAATTATAAAATTTTCTTACTATAGTGTAATTGGCCAGCATTGAATAAAGAAGACAAGACACATTATCTGAAGGCATTAATAATTGCCGACACGCATTTACTTGGCCCTTACAGAGGCCATTGGCTTGACCAATGGAGAAGAGAATATCAAATGCATCAAGGCTTTGAAGCAATTATTACATTACACAATCCTGATGTTGTATTTGTTTTGGGTAAGGTAAAATAAAAATATTTTCTTAAAACATTCATGTAAAACCATATTTCCCATCTAAGTGCCAAAACTATAGATAGAAATCTTCAAAATTATTTGTGTCTACAAATAATCTTAATGATTTCTGTCTATTAATAGTCTTATTAGTAGCTGTTTCTGCAAATAATTGCAAATTTTAATTAATTTCCAATATGTCCATATTTTACTATAAGAGATTATTTACAGAAAAAAATAATTTGAATAAATAATTACTTAAAATATAATATTAAACCTATTGAACTTTTTAAATTTGTATAATTTAGTTAGCATAAGAAGAACCTGCGTCAAGTCCTAAGATGATTCCTTGAATGCTTTAAACAAATTACTGAAAATTTGACAAGTACGAGATGTCCTCTGTAATTTCATTCAAAATTTAGACTAATACCTAACTTATAAATAGTATAATATTAAGTTGGTAAAAAAATTATAATATATATTCCTTACAGAAATAAGTTCACAAATAATAAAATATAGTCCTCCTGAAAAATTTGGGTCACTGTGGCCAATCTATTCTGAGATATTATAATGCACAAGTGTTCATGCAGATACAGGTATACTCTCTATTCCTTAACTCTTGAAACCCGACACAACTGGAGAGAGATCAGAAGCAAGACAGACTTATATGCCCATCTGATGCATGGATCATCTTTTTTTTTAGGCAATCGGGTGATCAGCCCACATTGCCCTATTCCAACCAAGAAACAACAGCACAAAGTTGTTGTTCTCTTGTGGGATTTCAACCCACAACCTCGGGTTATATAAGGCAGGGGCCTAAACTACAAGACTATGGAGGCAATACAAACAAACAAATAATAAAACAAACCAATACACTCTTCTGCTTTAATACATGAATATAGATAGAAAATTTAGATAAACAGATCTCCCTCTGTATATATTTGTTTTCTATCTTCTTCTTCTTTTAAAATATTTATTCATTAGTATGTAATTATTCAACTCCCAAATATTTATATTATGTATGATATTTTATTTCAAAAATATTTAGGTCTGTTCTGTCCTATCTAATACTAATAATCTATACAATAGTTTTCATACACAAAGCCATCTATACAAAATTATTGTTGTTTGAAAAGAATAAAAGATATCCAATTTACATACTATAACTTTGATTATGCTGCTTCCAGGAGATTTGTTTGATGAAGGGGAATGGACCAATGAAAAGCAATTTCAAGATTATGTAGACCGTTTCTTCAAACTTTTTGCTTTACCGGAGGATATCAAGATGTATGTTGTAGCAGGAAATCATGATATTGGCTTCCATCATAAGTATGCTCATTTCTTTCTAGAAAATTATTATTACAATAATTAAGTAGTACAAATCTTCAGATGACCATGGTTCACCAGATGTTTAGTTATAACAGCAAAATAGGGAAGTCAACATTGTCATGAGGGTTGCATTAACAGTAAGTTGCCTTAAAAATATGTGAACCTACAGTTTTATTATGAAAAATTTAAATAAATTATCTTAACAACATTAATCTGTGTTGCCACAGTATTTCTGCAAAGTATTTGGATTATTTGTGGAACAGATTTAAGTTCCTTTTTTTATGTGGCGCCTTAGGCCTAAGTTAATTTTGCACCCCTATATATATACAGGGTGATTGGTGAGTGACTTTCAATACTCAAAGACATTATGTGTGGGGATCATATATGAAGAATAATAATAAAATTGATCTACTACTGATAAATATAATCTAAAGTTGAACAATTAGTTACGCAGCTCATTTTCAACCTAGCGGCCACGTCATGTCGCGTACAGCTGGTCAGGTAACGCGCAGAGTATCAACACTTTAAATATATATTGAAAAGGTCGAAAACTTTGCTCCATAATTTTATTACATATAAATGACCACAATCGAGTACTGAGTGCTTTCTTTTAATATCGTTAGTAAGTCACGAGCCATCCTGTATAATAAGGTCCCGCCACGCGCATTTTTTTTGTGAAAAGGAAGACGAACGAGTTGACGGTTCACCTGATTATAAGCGATTCCGTCGTCCATAGACACACGCAATATCCGGAGAGTTGCGAGCGCGTTGTCAGCCAGGGAAATTGGATAGAATAGGTTTATTGAATAGGTTGGAGTCGGGATTAAGGATTTGGAAGGGATAGCAGTGGAAAAAGAAAAGGGTAGACGTGGCCATCCGGCATATCCAAAAATCATGCATAGTTTATTTTATGTCAACTTTTAAAAAAACACATGCATTTTCTTTCGAGCTATAACCGTAAATAACTAGAGTGTACCTGCATCTTCGCTTATACTACACTCGTATAATATTTTCAACTCGGGTGGTAAAATATAACCTATTTCTATCCCCTTCTTTTTCTACTCTTTTGCCTTTCTAATCCTAAAGCATGCTACACACATACGATTCCTTTCCCGATACGGTTTCAGAATGTGATGGTGATTGCATACACAAAAATCGAGCTAGATCTACCGAAAATACCGAACGCATGCGCCTTGTGAAACATTTTATGGTATGCAAGTAGAGCATTCGGAAACAATGTGTGTGCAGCGGGCTTGATATACGAGGTGACTGGTGTCACCGACAATATTCAAGGACGTAAAATGGTGGGAATCATATATAAAGAATAAAATATAAAAAAATAAATATTAATTTACCAATGAGTTAACATAATCTAACGTTGAAAAGTTATTATGGAAATTATGTTCACCTGGACACGGTGGCGTGGAGGTCGATGACCTGCGGCGTGCTCAGCTGAGTAGGCGTCGCGTTGTAACGCCACACTTCATTTATTGGAAAATTTCGGCTAAAACTATGCCCCTAATTTTATTACATAAATATGATGGCAATCGAGTACCAAGTGCTTTCCTTTGATATCGAAGGTGACTCGCCAATAATTATGTTTCTGCCCAAAAACTTTTTATACCCAATCCAATTTCAAAGGCTTACAACGTACACGCAACTTTTCAGATGTTGCTGTGTTCATGGGCGATGAAATCACTAAACATCTGGTGAACTGTCCCTCTTGTACCAACCATCCCTAAATTCACACGTTCACCGATCAATGCATTTTACATACCCAATTGTATTTTCGTTCAATCGCGTTATATATTTTAAACTTATTTTTATATTCGTCTTCTAGATCGTGAAACGATTTAAATGGTGCAATGTAACTGCGAGCTCGTAACTTATAAAGAATAAAACAATATTTGGCTTTCAGCATCAGAACACATTCGGCAAACAGATTTGTTAATTTATTACAAGCTCCTTCAGTGCAACATGTTACGATTAAAGGCAGCCACTTCGTTCTGATAAACTCAATGGCATTGCACGGCGATTCGTGCGATCTTTGTATGAATGCTAGGAAGTCTATTGATAGTATTTCAGGTAACTAAGTGTTAAATTGTTTAACTTGTTAAGTTACCAACTTATCTCTCTTGCAAATTTGTCTGTCCTGTAAAATCGTTTGCTAATACTTGATTTTGTTTTAATACTGTAGTGCTTTTGTGCTGGAAGTTTTAAAACACGAAAGGACAATGCCCATTTTTATATGGCAAACCGTATCAAGTTCAAACATTTTTTGGAGACTAGACCTCTTGTCTGGTTTCGGAGTTCGGAGATATTTGATAAATTTGAAAAATAGCTTCTATTGCATTCTACATCACTATGACAGATGACAGACAGATAGGTAAAGCAAAATAAATATTTTTATCTCAGATTAGAGAATAATCCAGACGGAGCGTTGTTAAACAAAATGGTCAAAATGATTGATGTATTAGATGATTTAGACATGTGTTTTGATAACTTGTAAAAACGCATACTCTAATGTGTGTGTAAAAATAGCCAGAGTAGGCACAACAAGCACACAAGATTTTTGTGTATTAATAAAACGAGCGTACCTAACCTATTGTTTGACTTTTCCGTTCTAATTTGGTACAAAGTCATTTAATTTCGTTCAAAATCTTTACATGGGTCTTATCAATTACGGTTCTCTATCGAATTATGTTTTTTTCATTGAAATTCGCTTATGCATCCAATATACATTATTTTCACGTATTTTAATTAACATTTTAAAAATTAATATCTCAAAAACTACGACTATCCGCAAGTTGATGTTTTGATGATTTTAGGAGTAGACTAATAAAAATAATAACTATTAAACATAAAAATTTCAACTCTCAAATTGATTGTATAGATTGTACAGGGTGTTCTCTAATCTGAGAATTTTATACTTAAAATTAAATTCCACGCTTAAAACCAAATCCGGAAAGCCAAGTCTTAAAAAATGATGAAAATAAATACTAAAAAGTTTTGATCTTGAACTTGAACTTGGTACTAGAATTGGGCATTATCCTTTATTCTTATTATTTCTTTTATAATCATTCATTTCTTTTCGGTAGTTTTTCTGTTTTAGAAAAACTGAACTGTGCTGAAAATCCACGGACATGCAGAATGAAATCCGTTAATAATATGAATTATACGCGGCCGATTGTAATGCAGGTAAGGCTTATTTTTTTGTGACTAGGATGCAAAAAAGCAAGCGGCTTGTTTGATTCGTGACCACTTGAATTGTCGGCGATGATTTGATTTGATGTGCAGGTCATGGCGTAGTATCGATTTAGGAACATATCTTCTAACGGATCCCGCGTTAATTGAACAATACATTTAAAAAGAAAATAAATAACTGGTTTCTTCACTGAAAATGTGAGCCGCGGTAGTTCAGTGTCTGGACCTTCAATTGTTTAGTCGAGTAGAACCCGAGTTCGATCCCCGCTACCGGCACCAATGAAATTTTAGTTTTCCAATTGCAATTTTAAGTGCTGCGTCGCCAAGTGCTCTGCGGTGAAGCAAAAAATCGTGAAACCTGCATATATAAGAAATAATATTTCTAAGATATGTGAAGTACGCCAATCTGCACTTGGGCAGCGTAGTGGACTATGCCCTTTACTCTCTGTCTAGAGGAGGCCTTTGTTTAGAAGTGGGACAACTAAAAATATACGTAGTTACTTACTTACTTTACTTGCTCAAAACGAACAAGGAGTAAAGGAGGAAATCATATTCTATTTATGCATAAATTTGAAAATGATTTTTTTGTATTATATAAAATCTACAGAAATTACTTGCACGGGATTATGACTGTTTAAACAGACAATTAATGATTTTGGCAATTTTTATTTTGAATCCCGTAATCCACGTATAATAAATGCACGTTAATTTTTTATAGACTTCAAAACATAAATTGCCAAAATAATTAACTATCGACTACATAAGGAAGGGATTATTGGTGAGTCACTTTAAGATCATATATATTACTTGAAGATCATATATATTATTTACCATTTGATCATAATATTGATTTGCCATTGAGTAAACATAATCTAAATTTAAACAATTAATTATGACATTCATGTTCATACTAGCAGATACGATCCTGCCGCATGCACACCAAAAATATATTGAGGTCATACTCACATAGGTGCATGAAAATTATCGTTTTTTGGATTAATTTGAATCTTAAGTGGGAATGTGTAAACGTTTTTAATTCTGATAAACTCGACGCTTTCCTAGTACATCCCTAGATTGTATGCAAATTAGTTTTTATTTTGATAAGCATTGTTTTTGGTTTCAGCACTTCCCTCTGTACCGATTGTCGGATGCTGTATGTACGGAACCCGACTCGCCTCCTTTGCCAGAGAGAAATAAAAAGTTCCGTATAAGAATTGACGCTCTATCCCAAGAGGCGACCAAGTATTTGGTAACAAAGTTGAAACCTAGAGCGGTGTTTGGTGGTCACACTCATCACGGATGTTTACTTCACCATTCCGACGAATATTTAAAGGGCAATGACTTCTGGGAATATTCGGTGCCATCTTTCTCATGGAGAAACAGGCCTGATCCAAAATTTATGTTGGTCAGTTCATCAAACAATTATTTGCTTTTTTCTCATTTGATAGGTCACTACTAACTTTTACTGGTTTATTATTACTTTTGTTGGAGATGTTCCGATTTTTTTTTAAATTTATAATGTTTGTGTTTTCAGGTATCTATATCACCAGATGCATACAGTGTTGCTAAGTGTGGGTTGCCAAAGGAAAATGCCATAGTGCTAACGGCATTGGTAATGATAATCTGTGTGATAATTTTAGTATCTACGAGTAGGAGAATAGGAAGACGGTGGTAATTAATAAAAATGTTTAAAAGTCCAACCTCATGATTATATTTCACAATAAATACTTTTGACAAGATCCGAGCATTTTATACACTGTACATTTTAAATGGAAACAATAATATGCACTTGTGACACTTTATCTCAATCCCGAAGCACAATGAAATCGGTAATATTTTATTTAAATATATTACATTCTTAATCAGCTCTTAAATTTATAGTTCTAATTCAAAGTGTCTCAAGTGCTACGAAAACATTCAATATTCAATCACTTAAGAAATTATCACATACAGTAGTTACCTTACATATTACTTACAAGTTAAACATTTTGAAATAAATTATTAATGAACTAATAAAGTAAATTAGAGGTAGATAAAAAGTTTTAGAGATTCAATTAATTCTAACAATAACAAATACTGATATTGGTAATAAACAGCGAAAATAAAAAAGAAAATATTACCACTGCCCAAATGCAGTCGATGGGATATTACAAGAACATGATCAAAACGAGATTCAACGATTTAAGTACTTTGCAAAGTAAAGTAAAGGTCATATTAGGCTGCACAGTTCCGTTAAAGCACCCTAAAGCTTACAAACTAAAAATCAGTCTATGAACTCTCAGATGAGTCCTATTTTTATATTCAATAGATAAAACTACTGAGCTTTAATAACCTATGCATACACTTTTTTGAATATTTTATACAAAAAAATCTAGGACTGTATCTCAATATAATTCAAAAAGCAGTTTAAGGCACTTCCTATATAGATATCTATTAGAAATGTCTAAAATAAAGTTTATTACAAATGTTGGAAGGGCAGATAATAGTTACATATTCAATATTTTCAAACCATTATCGTATATTCTGAAAATACATCTATAACATAAAAATCAGTGGTTCCCAAACTGGGCGCTGAAGCAATTTAGGGGACATTGAACCTCTCACGTTTATTCAAGACAATGGTTTAAATCGGCTCTAGCGCTCGATCAGATGGTATTGTTATTTTAGATGGTTACAACTTTTTAGGGGCGCTAGATTTTTCTTTTTCTAAAAAGGCGAACCAAAAAAGTTTGGGAACCACTGTATTAAATGATGGATAGAATTATTAAATAAGCGTTACTTCAATTCCTAGTATTTGTATACTTACAATACAGTTATGTATCAAGTTCTGTTCATATCGTAGTATAAAATGCATGCAAATGTACATGTATAAAGTTGATTCATGTCCTTATAGTCTTATCAAACATATAGTAAATACTGATACCAGTTGTTTAATGAGTGTATTCATCAATAGGAAAGTCATTGATAGCACTTAACACTAACATTTTCAGATGCCGATGCGTCACAATAGTAGGTCAATCGATCAATCACTTCAATTTATTCACTTGGTAACCACAGTTCACTTATGTCCGGGGGATTCTATAAGAATATTATTTGTAACACTCTTGGTTGTGAGGATTTAGTTTGATTCGGAAGGTCGTGCGAACGCGAGCGTTTGTTCCCGTGCGTTCGCGTTCGCGGTTGTTTCTGATGGTATCCCGTGTGCGCGTGTTTGGCCGAAGAACATATGACCGCGTGGAGATAGCGGTCGTATCTGCATAGATTCGAATCGCCCCCGCTAGCCAAGTCCAAGTATCCGTTGTTTTCGGGCCGCTTTTGGTGCGTGTACGCTGGTTTCTCGCTGACGGTATATGATCTGTTGCGGTGCTTCTGGTATTTGTGTACTTCATCCTCGTTGGCAACAGGATCGCTGGGCTTTCTGTAAATGAATATAAAAATCATTAAATAATTAAAATTATGTTCTCTTTGAGTAATTATGCTATTTTGTAGTTTTAAATATAATGTGTCATAAAATGTTGTTTTTGTTTGTATACTGGACTCTATCGGGTATGATAATATGTTGCAGATTTCATGGCTTCCGTTACCAAGTATTTTAACTTTTATGTTACAACTACATACTGTGTGACCTTTTGTTGCCTTGCACATAAATATGCCTTACATGTATCATTGTTAAACAGTATGTGTACACTTGATTATGTTCAATTATTATGTTAATTATTTAATACTAAAATTCTTAACGCAAACATCTATGTTTTAAGTATAGTGAACGCTCCATACAAGCAACCTCTTTGTGCAAAATAAAATTGAATTTATTTATTCTACATAGCTTAGTTAGTAAAAGAAAAGAGTAAGTATTTTTATACTCCTTTTTCTATAAGCAACATTTCCCAATATGAAACAGGAAAAAATGCATTAAGGCATTAAGTTCGCCTCTTGTTACCTTAATTTTTAGGTCTTTTAATTAGAAATTGGTTAAAAATATAAACATTTTTATTGAAATTGGTTCAAATGAGTTGCTTATATAGAGCATTCATTGTATTAGATTTATGCGAGATATAAAAATTATGCGTTAATTAATTAAAATATATGAATGCTAAAAAATGCTACCAACCTTGTGGTCTGAAAGTTCAGATGGTTCTTCTCCATGTTGGCCTGTATTATCTCCAGTAATTCCCGTCTTTGTAGGCTGCCAGAACGTTTCTTCTGCTTATGTTCTCTGTGCTCTCTGCGTGGTCGGTGCGATTTGGGCCTAATCTGCCGCACTTTTGTCTCCGAACTGGATGATTTTGACGACTCCTCGTCGAAAGATAGTCTATCGACGTCACTATGCTCGCAACACACGTTTGGGCTCTCCTGCTCTTTGACCCTGCGTCTTCTGTCGCGTCTTTCTCTATCGGTATGGCTTCTACCGTCGTCAGGCGCGACGGTCAAGCGCACTTGGATGGTTTTAGAGCCGTAGTGGGGTACCGTCACCGATTTTCCGATCGACTCATATATAGTAGACACGATTCCAGCTATGTCCTGGAAGGAACAATTGTTTTTTATTATACATTTGAATATTATAATAGTTATTTATTATATATAACACAAATATATTTGAAAATATTAAATTTGATTTATAAAATGTAATTTATAAGTAGCAGCGGATTAGTATTTTCACACGTTTGGTACCATAATTTGTTATTGTATTAATATTAAGATGTGTTTATATGTATTTGCAAAGAAGAGGATCGCTAGCGGTTGAAGTGAGACATAGAGACCATGACCTGGCAAGTTAGTCCGAGTTGGTCTGTGGTTAGTTGCGGTGTAAACCGCCTTCGTACATGGGTATACTTTAGATTATGAGGGTAAAAATATGCGCCAGTTATAGCCAAGTCCTAGGTTTAGAGTGGTTTTTCACGAAATGTGGATCTTCATTTCATAATTAGCCAATCAGTTACAAAACTGTGTTTACATTACATTATTGTTTACTTAAATGAATCATTTTTTTTTCATTGATAACTTTGAATATAAAAAGTGTGTAACTTAATACGAGATTTAGAATCGTATTAGGCTGTGAGGCAGACTTAACTTTTCTATTGGATATTGCTTCAATGATTTATGCACGCGTACAACAAAAGTTATTCACTAAGTTAAGCCTCTTTATTCGCTTAAATAAGTACCGTTGTCACGTATTATACATTCTTGCGGTATTCTTTTTTGCTGTCCGTACTTGTATTATTTTTTTGCTACAACGTAACGTTACGACAAGCCTCAGCTTATACTTTAATCCGATCATGGCTAAAAATAATATTGACTAACAAGTATTTCGTCGTTTTAAATAACGAATATTTTATCCTTTTATTTCTTACGGGAAAAAAAATATATTGATGAACGGTCTAAATATTCGCATAAAATTAAAGACCGTCTTCAAACGCCTTGGAAGTATACTTTCTTTTTTTTTATAAAAGAAACAATATACTACTATCTCTAAATCTAAGTGAAGAATTGGGATCATAAATATTTATTTCTAGTCTCAATTTTTTTATTTAGAAATAATCGCGTAGCTAGATCTCATAAAATAAAGCATATTCCAACCGAGAAAAAAAATAATTTTGTACATAATTGGCAGAAACTCCAGTTGCGAACTCCCTCTTTTTTGGTAGCTTGTTGTAAATCATATATTTTACTCTACGTACGTCACAATGTGCATGTAAATTATCGTGCAACTCACATCCTTAGTCATGCGCCCGTGTCCGTCGAGGTCGTACAGCGTGAAGGAGAATTGCAGCGGCTGCTGTTTGGACGGCTCTGGATGCTTCAGTTCCACGTCGCACGTCAGCTCCTGTAAACAATACACAATGTCGTTTTATATATGTAATAATCAAGGCGATTTAAACATCGACGGATTCCAAACAGCTATACGGCATTATAGCCTTAAGAACTGAGGCTTTAATGCTGCATGCATTGCAATGCATTTAAGCTTGCAAATAAATACTTCCTAAAATTGAAACGTAACA
>JAOCPS010000012.1:1692828-1703463 GCA_025505425.1 Graphium colonna
CCGGGGATCGAACTCAGGTTCGCCTCAAGTAAACAGAATTGAAGGCGAGCGCCCGGACACTGAGCTACCACGGCTATATACAAATATAATTAAAGATCGCTAATTATTTAAAGATATCTATAATAACAAGTCGAATGTTAATCTGAAAGTATTCCTCCATTTTATTTTCGTAAAATACTTTTTACTTTTTCTATATTCCATTCTAAATGAAAATTTAGAATGATGACGTATAAGTAGTAACGATGCTTTCATGATTTGGAGCTAAAGTAGAGTTATATCTCAATAACACATATTTGCGTTAATTGGAACAAAGTTTCTTATGGGGCGTTGCGGAGGGCCACCCTAGCCGGCAAAAAACGTCCGTAACATAAGATTTTTATGTATAGTCAATGTATGATGGTTATAGTGTCTTATTGCAGTTTGCTATTATTATAACATAAATAGCTTCTTATTCATGTAAATAGCTGTTTGTTTGTATATTATTGTTATATATTTTATTAAAAATCATTGTAAACAAACTAAAGGTCTCCAGATAATTTTGAAAAATGTTTTTTTTTTTAATTTTTATCCATAAAAAATTATGATAAAAATTATTTTCTTTATACCTCGAATAGAACTTGAAATTATTTTTTTTAAAATAAGGAACTCCGTTCCTATCTGGCGTCCCACGACACAAGGCGGTTTTTTATTAAGAGGATACATTAACTTTGATAAAAAATAATAATACTGATGGAATCAAAACGAATGTTTGCCGGGTTTTCTACGAGCATAGCTTGTAAGCAGTTTCGATTAAATTCTTGAACAGATAGAGTTCCTGACATTTAATAGTCCAATATACGAAGTAAAAGCAATATTCCGTACGCCAGTACTGCGGTCGCCGAATGGCCGATAGCATCGTGCCTGGGGCGGAAGCTAGCGTGCATCGCCATCAAATTAATTACCACTATATTTTATCCCTTTGTCGGCTACCGCCAAGCTCCAAACACGCTATCCGCCGAACTTTAACTTTTAAGCGTATCATATTGTATCTTTATGCCTTTTAGTTTATCTTAGCTTTGATGATTGTAAGCTCAATCAACTAGAGAAAAATTTTCGGCGGCTAGAAGAAGGTTAACATAGTGACTGTGTCAGAAGTGTGATTCCAAGAAAACTTTGTTCAGAGAAAAACTAAGTACCATATCATTTGTTGATATAATTGTAGCAACTACATCGTTACTTCCATTATCATTCCTTAAAGCATTTTCAATATTTTTAAAAATCACTAGTGTTGAGAATTTTTTTTGGGAATCGATAGTAAATTATTTGTACAAATTGCTAATATATGCAAACACGTAATATTTTGTAGCAAGTTATTGATTTCTTGATTATTAGTATTTATGTAAAGTTCTATGCTAATGTAGAACAGCATTGTGTTTTGAGCTACCATAAATTTAAAAGCAAAGAGTTAAATGAACATTTCGCGCCATTTTTTAAATGACATTTGACAATGACAATCAAATTTTATTTTCCTAATATAATAACAAGGAGTTTGTTATAATTTTTATATCTTCATTTTATAGGTATTTAAATTATTTAAGTATTCGTCGTGGAAGGAGGGCGATAAAATGTATCAAACCGTTCTTACCTAACCGACTTCCGTCCACGGCGATCTCGGGGTCGACGGACGGCGGCTTAAGTGTTGCCGTCACGGTAGTGGTCCGATCCCCCGTTTGACTGCCACTTTGTTTTATTTTTATACGGAAATAGCGTCCCGAAAATTGTCCCCGTATAAAAACATGTTGTTCTATCAAGAACTAAAACTTCTTTTATAAATTTAAACAGGTTTTTGAATTGTTGTAAATTAGGCTTAAAATATCCGAATATTTTTAAACTATTTGCTAATATGTATAGTTAACTCAACCTGGTAAAGTTAACCAAATGAAAAGCGGCTGCCCACCCACTGCTATATAACTCTATATGTTTACGATAAATAAATACATTTGTCGTATTTCTATGGTTATAGTAAAAAGAAATGATTTATTTATAACAGTTGTTATAAAGGCGTCATTTTACGGACAATCTTGGTGTCGTTTTTGCTTTTGATAACCCTAAAAAACATGATAATATATACAAAAATATAATAACGAACTGAATGTTGTGACCTATATTTTTTCAGATGGACGAATAATAAAAGAATGCAATTTTTACCAGAAGAACAGATAGTGAACTATTTATTAACTTCTGACAGTCTCTAGATCGCATGTCAAGATCTTGATGTCGAATAAATATTATAGGTAGCATAATATGTAGGAAATGATTTAAACATTTACTTTCATCGTCTATCGACCAACTTTCAGATAAACGCGATCCGGTTACATTCAAATTAAGAATAGTAGATTTTCGGTGTCCGCACACTGTCAGGAGTATCAAACGTGTTCACAAAAAAAACTAGCTTCCAAATTGACTGTTCGGGGCCGTGGAGGCGGCGTCGTCAAAGGCCGGGCGATCAAAGGCGCCGCCGGCCGCGGCTTTGATCTCGCCGCACCAAGTGCAAATTATGTTATAAAGACAGTGAGTGGCGCGCCCGCCAAGCGGTGCGCTGCTAATTAATTCAATCCGCCGCGATGTGCCGCCAGTATCCAAGCCAAGCATCGCCGTACCCAGGGTTGCCAGACGAAACTTTATTACATGAATAATGCCTAACGTTTTTTTTATTGAAAGGAAGACAATCGAGCAGACGATTAATCTGATAGTAAGCGATCTCGTCGCCCATAGAGACACGCAACATCCGGAGAGTTGCGAGTGCGTTGTCAACCTAGGACATTGGATAGAATAGGTTCATTGGATAAGATGAGTTTGGGGAAAGGAGGAGGAACGGAAAAGGGTAGATACGGCCATCCGGCATCCCTAAAAGTCATGCATACTTCATTTACGAAGACTTTTTAAAGGGCGGTGGCACTTTCCCGGGCGAGCGCAGTCGTAGAAGTGCAGCATAAGCTGTGAAAAGATGTTATGCTCTACCACCTCAATAATTCAAATGCAAAATATGTTTATTCACATAGTCGCTTCCACGTTCTTATAAAGGTCAAGTATAAAAAAAGATTCGTTCGTTATAAGCTACCGCTAGCGAGCTCCGAGCTGGCGAGAACCGCAACGTGACAAAATTTTGGTCTACTTGTCGATAACAATTTAATATTCATTATATTTATAAATTATCTGGACACTGATATTATTTATGTTGTTAATAACTTAACCACTATTCTATTTTACATAAGAACTTAGATATTTTGGTTTGTTAGTAAGTTTATTTTCTTAATATATATAACCTGACAAACTTAAAACTTGCGATCCCCTCTCACAAAACCAAGTTTATGAGTCAATCATTCATGGTACAAGAAGTGAAACTATGGAATGATTTACCTATAGAAATCAGGCGTGCTCAAACTTTAACCATATTTAATAGACTTGTAAAAGACTGTTACTTGTCGCTTCAAAGTATTTATATGAATATTTATTTATATATTTCATATATGTTTATCCATTTACATTTTCTTTAATATTTCAGTGTATTCATATGTATATATAATATGTATATTTAGGTGTTATTCAAATTTATATATATTTGTATGTCCACCTTATTCGATTTTAATCATTTGTGATTTCTTTCCATCCAAAGGTTGCCTGGAAGAGATTGCTCTGAGTAATACGGCCGCTCATTGTACTACCTAATTTTAAGATCTTGTTTATATGTAAAATATTTTATATTTCTTGGTGTGTACAAGAAAGTATATTCTATTCTACCTGTAAGTGAATGGTATAACAGTTTCTAATATCTATATCACCTTAGCTTGTTTTATTGATGGCTTTATTCTAATGTAAATAAGGCAGACTTGAGATTTTTTCGACGATTTTCGAATGCATTGTTTGAATGAGATTTAGCAGCCCTGCTTAATAGCAGGTACGTACCGACTGCACACTCGCCCTCTTTAACGACCATTTGTTTTTTTTTATTCTCTTTGAAGGCAAAAGCTTTGGAACTGGCCGACGTAACCCCAAAGTTTCTTGTTATATCGACTAATCTAAATGCTCGCGTTCGTGTATTTATGAAGGTCCGTTTTATTTATAAAAGGACAAACACTGTTCTTTTTTGCGCTGATATATTCAAACCCGAAACCATTTAAAAAAAAGCAAAACTAGCATAAGATCTGCCATTTCTATGTTCATGTTTATGTTCTCTATACTTAAAATATGCACAGTTATAACAACGTTCGTGAAGACTCCACGTTATTCTTAGTAAAATACAGACTATCCGACGACAACTCCAATAATTAGAGTTTAAATAAAAAAAACCGGCCAAGTGGGAGTTGGTCTCACGCACCGAGGGTTCCGTACAAATCTGTTAAACTATTAAAACATTTTTATTGTATGATGTTATTAAAGATGAATGCTTTTCGCAATTTTTCTTTTATCTGTGCTCTAAAACGTAGCTTCGTACCAAATTTCAAGATTCTGTGTTCACGGAAAGTACTAATGATTTCTTTTCTGGCATTTCCTAGTTACAAATAAAAAAGCTACATTTGACTAATAGCACGTTTCATGTCTAAATTTCGGCTGCGTTTTGTGCGGAAGGGGCTACGGTTTCGTAGAATCGGAGCGGAGAGATATTTCGTTCGGGCAATTTATGGCCATTATACGGTGGTCGTTTGTAAACAATAACCGGTCCGGGACTGGTGCCTTCGGATTTCGCGGCGACGGCATCTCGAATCGGAGTGCGCAACAATACGCTCAATGGATCGGCTTCCTTTAGTCTCTATCTGTATACAATTGGTGCGCCAGTTGTCATGGTGAGTTTGTCTGGACGTTTATGGACGGCGCAGTGTGGCCCCAACCTAGAAATTTTATAAAATAAAATACATTTTATCGTTACAAGGCAAGCTTCAAGAAAATATATGTACATAACACGTTAGTGTGTGATATTAGTCTTGTTAAAAGTTGTTAGAGTTTTGAGTTGTTGATGAATATTTTATAAGTTGAAACTTGGAGGTAACATCATAATAAAAGTTTGCTTATAGCATTATAGTTTTCCACTTTGAAATTATATTAAAATATTTTCGTATCTTTTAAAAGTGAAAAGATAAAATTTTATGTGCTGGTAACTAGTTGAGCTCCGCAATCTCAACTGCCATTTTATATTTCCTCTCCTTATGGCCGTAACGTTATGTTAAATGGTCTAAAATTTTAGTCATATTAGATTGATTCTTTCAAAACAAAATATCCCCATTATTTTAATATTAATATAGATGAATATTATCGATTTCACGCGGCTTCTAAGTATATTATGGCAACAGATAAATGATAATACACAGCTGATGTGAACACGTTTCGCGCAGAGTGGGGATCGGGGATCTTGGGCCGCGTGCGTCGACCCGCCGCTTTGATCTCGCCGCCCGCGGCCTCAAAGACCCCGAGACACACCTGCCCGCAAATACGAAAGGAAACTGACCGCCGCCTTATAAACCCGCTTTTGTGTGAGCCGCCTTATAAACTTTTGAGACGCATCATTCGGTAAAGATACAGACGATGTGGATTGAAATTTGTGTAGAGTTCGCTAAGATGATACACGGATATGAAGAAGTTATCACGCTACTAATATTAGTTCGGTGGTAGGGATAATAATTTTCATTAAAAATTAAGAATTATTGAAAAAAGGGTTAAGTTTATAAAAGCCCCACTGCTGGACAACGGCTTCTTCTAGACTGAGGGTAAAGGGCATAGTCCACCACGCGGCCCAAGTGCTGATTGGCGGACTTCACACATCTCAGAAATATTATTTCTTAGATATGCAATCTGAATACATCCTCACGATGTTTTCCTTCACCGCATAGCACCTGGTAATTCAGCACTTAAAATAACATTGGTGTCGGCACCGGGGATCGAACTCAGGTTCGCCTCGAGTAAACAGAATTGAAGGCGAGCGCCCGGACACTGAGCTACCACGGCTTCCCGAATACCCTGTAAGATAGATAAAAGTTTTAAAAATCAGTTCAGATAAATGGCGGCGATATGCGCGACCGTACATAACACATTCGAATTGAGAACCTTCTTCCTATTTCGAAGTCGGTTAAAAATAAAATAGCTCATTGTTAGTCTAGCTAAAACTTGAAAATGGTTCGGCCCATTTGTCTACCTTTTGTGTTAAAATGTTTATAGTTATCCGGGGTAGGTTTATGTAAAAATACATAAAAAAATACCCATGTGATAAGGCACCAATACCGATTCTTACAGTCGAGACGTACAATTTGACAATTCTTCTGTAATAGATTTTATAACAAAAAAAAAGTCCGCATGTATAATGAATAACGTTAATTGTAATTCGTCTTGCTGCGGGCAACACATGGTCGTATCTAGGGTTATTTTGGATTGGACACTAGACCATCCTGGGGTGGGCACGGCCCCCCATATGTGCCTATGGGGCAACAGCTTAAAGGTATTTATTTATATATGCTGGCAGTATCTATATACTAGTGGTTTCGGGGCGCTACACCTTTCACGTTTTTTCAAGATAGGGCTCTAGCGCTCATTCAAATGGTATTATTATTTTAGGAGACAATAAATTTTTAGGGGGGTACTAGGTTTTTTTTTAAAAAAAATTGGCGGTGGACCAAAAAGTTTGGGAACCACTGATCTATGCAAATATAAAATAGGTGAAGACGTTTTTGTTTGTAAGTAAGTTACGCGTTAATCTCGTAAACAATCAGTCGAACAAAATATTATTTTCGTATATGAGTGCCATATTTATACCGAAAAGTATAGATTATTAATCATAACCCTACGACCCTTCAGAACCGAGCAGATAAATGATAAGGCAAATAAAATCGCGGAGTACAACTCTTAAGGTGCCTCTCCAGCTAGTGAAGGTCAACTATCAGCTTAGGAAAGTCCACCCTACTCTAACCTCTGCGGAACAGCTCAGCGCATGTGATGCCGGTCTACTCTCGGATGTTTCTTAGCCAAGATTTTTTCCTTCGAACTATTCTTCTTTTTGCCTTCTCCCCATCATTATAAGCAGCAGGAGGCCGTACCTCGGATGTCTCACAATATGACCCAGGTAAGCATGGGGGTGCACTACTGACTACAAATGGTATCATCTAATTCACTAATAGTATAATTTTTTCAATGATCGCAATAAAACTCGCAAAAAAATCGCGTAAATTTGATTTGTTACTTTTTAAAAATACTTTCGTGCAGATATCTTGGAAAGTTTGCGAGCGCGAATCCGGGAAGTTGGGATAAAATGAAAATATATATATTGTGTGTGTATGTGTGTGTGTTATACATATCTATGTTATTATTATAAAGCTAAAGTGTTTGTTTGTTTGAACGCGCTAATCTCAGGAAGTATTGGTCCGAATTGAAAAATTATTATAGTGTGTGAAAGCCTATTTATCATCGAAGGCTTTAGGTTACATATGACCACGCTGTGACCATTAGGAGAAGAATGGCAATAATAAATGTTGCAAAAGCGGAAAATTATCACGAAGAGCAGCTGCTCCGTCCATATACATCTAGCTAGATATATGTATATGGGAATTTGTATACGCATTATCGATATATACAAATTAGTCTTCTGTGCCAATGATGTGACGTAGTAGTACTTACAATACCTAGTTATAGTAGTACTGCATACTATCTATGGCATCATCGGTCGTGAGTTCGATTCTCACGCGGAATAAATATTTGTATGACCTACAGACAGTTTAGACCTTCAGCTCGTATAAACTAACTTTGGAGTGATCTATTTTAAAGATTATTTAAACCGCCTTTAAACAAACTAATATTGTAAAATAAATATATTCTTTGCCTTATGACATCGTTAGTGTTACCAAACCTAAGAAATAATTTAATAATTATGTTAAGATGAAGTATGTTCATGAGATTTGCAACTTCGTTGCACGTGCAAATCTCAAGAACTACTTATTCGAATTGAAAAATTCTTTGAGTGTTGGGTAACTCATTTATCGAGGGAGGCTTTTGACTATATATGTAACTTCGCGCTATGACCAATAGAAGCGGAGTAGCAACGAAAAATTATGCAGAAACAGGATAGTTTAAGCGGATAAAACCGCTAGCAAAGGTTGTATACTTTAGTACATAGTATGATTTATCAAATGTAATTTGCAGATATCGTTAATCAAATTAAACCCCAAGGATGCACATCCTAGAGGTTACAAAGGTCAATGAACTATACGAAAACAATAATGAGCATCGTATTCTGAAAACAATGCGCAATAAGCATTTACATTAATCTTGAACAAATAACAAATACATCGTCTGTTGACAGTTCACGAAATTGTCGTGTCAATCACCTTTGGTGTACGCCGGTCGGGGACCTACGAGTTGTGCAAATATTTAAGTGATGCCCAAACCCTTTTTCACATCATATATAGGTGCATATGAATGAAATGGAAGTGTCTGATGCCAAAATTGGACCTATGAATGTAGCACTACCTCCGTAACCTAGTGGTATGAGCATTTGCTTTATAAACCGGAGGTCATGGGTTCGAATCCCGCGGGAGAACAATAACTTTGTCTTTTTGTGTCTTGGTTGAGTTAGGGCAATGCGGGCTGATCACCCGATTGCCTAAAAAAGATCCATCCGACGCATGGATCTTTTTGGTATGCAAGGGTAAGATGGTATGTAAGGCATGTAAAAATAGCCGGCTATTTATTAACCTTACCTCTCCTAGGATGATCAGGTAAATCAGTGTCTTAAAAACGGCACAATGTCATAAAAAAAAACTTTTCTTTTCTTCTACTGATAACTTTGACATGCAGCTAAGGACTGTTTTGATTGTTACTTTTTCGAGATTATGTATCTAAGATTTTTTTTATGGCAATGAAGACGAACGAGCAGACGGTTAACCTGATGGTAAGTGATCCCGCCGGCCATAGACGCCCGCGCTAGCCCGGGCGCAGAAGTTTTTTTTTTTATTGAGAAGGAGGCAAACGAGCAAACGGCTCACCTAATGTTAAGTGATCACCGTCGCCCATAGACTCCCGCAACACCAGAGGAGTTACAAGAGCGTTGCCGGCCTTTTAGAAAGGAGTACGCTCGTTTGAAGATCCCTAACTCGTATCGATCCGGAAACACCGCTGGGGACAATTGACAGAAGTGCATCAAAAGCTGTGAGAAGATGTTATGCTCTGCCACATGCAGAAATTGTGTTTTTGTATATCAGCGGCAAGAAAAAAACATTCCTTTTCGGTTTTATTCACATTTAACCATTGGGTATTGAATCGTTTTCGTAAAGCCGAAGCCGAGCACCAACCTTTGTGCAACTAGGCACCCATAAATAACAATATATCATGCGGTAATGCGTGTTGTCACCCCTTCATGAGTAACGACGCAATGTTAACGACGCAAATATTAATCAGTCGAGGGCCGAATTTGGATTGTACGCTGGCAATTCACTATATAAAAGATATGTACGTCTGTTTGTAGACAAAGCGTCATTGTGTTTGAATTGTCGTTAGCAGTGGTCTCGTATGAGAAATCCCAGAGGATGTATCAAGTAGTTTTTTAGTATCTATCCAGGGTGACTGGTGAGACTCTATCGATATTGAAGGACTGCACTCTGTGCTCGTTACTCATCATCATATTTATGTAATAAAATTACGGGCATAGTTTCCGAGCAAATTTTTTTCCAATAAATCTATGAAGTGTGGTGACTCGGCGCGGCGCCTGATCGGTACGTGTTCCTCACTGCGGCCACGCCATCTTCGCTAGGGTGACCATGAATTGCGTTATTAATTGTTTAACATTAGGTCACTGTTTACTCAGTGGTGAAACAATTTTTATTTTTAATAATATTTGTATTGTTCATAAATGATATCCACAAATAACGTCCTGAAGTATTGAAAAATATATAAAATGATTCGCCAGTTACACTGTGTATAATAGAAGTCCACTGACCCATCGCAATGCCTCCGAAATTATTATACAGGCTGACTGGTGAGTCACTTTTAATAATTTAAGATGTATGTGGGGATTGTATATAAAGAATAAAAATATTATTAACAATGAATATTGATTTACCACTGAGTAAACATAATCTAGAGTTTAAAAAATATTTACGTAATTCATGCTCATCTGAGCGGACACGGCGTGGCCGGAGTAAGACCAGTAGCTGATCACAGGCGCCACACTGCATTCATTTATTGGATGATTTGAACTAAAACTATGTCTCGAATTTTATTACATAAATATGATGACAAACGAGTACCGAGTGCTCTCCTTAAATATCGTTGGTGACTCAACAGTCAGCCTGTGCATTTGGCACACTTACTACTTTTTTGTTGTAGAGCGTGAGTAAATTACTTTCACGCTTAAATCGCTAAGTCAAATATACTCCAAAGTACATACCAATTAACTGTCGGTCTTCTTCATCTTAAGTATTTATAACTGTCCTAAAATAGGCAAAAACACATGATTATTTGTATCGTTCATAATTGAATTCAAACCTTTTAAAGGTTTTAGAGCATAACATCTTTTCAAAGCCTTTGCTGCACGTCTACGGCCGCGCTCGCCCGGGGAAGTACCACCGCTTTTTACAAAGTCGGCATAAAATAAAGTATGCATGACTTTTGGGGATGCCG
>JAOCPS010000012.1:1704270-1714867 GCA_025505425.1 Graphium colonna
AATGTAAAAAACATGTAATAAGAACTGTAATTGATAAGACCTATGTAAAGCGAAATTAACCACAAATGATAAATTTTTGAAAAAAAAAAGTTTGTAATTTTTATGAAAAGTCAAAATTTTTGACACCCAATCACAACATCTGTAAATATTACATATAGAAAATATTTCCAATTGGTTGATATTTGTGATAGATTTGCTTGTACAGATTTTTAAAACAAGATTTTTGTCCAAAAATTAAAAAAAGTGTACCTAACCTCGAAGCAAATGGCCTATTTTTTTACCTATGCGTTCTAATTTGGTACACAATCATTTAATTTAGTACAAAATCATTTAATTTGGTACAAAATCTTTAAATGGGTCTATCAATTATGGTTCACTATCGATTTAAATTTATCGCTTATGCAGCCAATATGCATTATTAACAAAGTAAACTTAAGACTTACCAAAATAGTATTCTACTTGCCGAATGATGGAACTATCTAATTCGGTTTCTTCTTCCGAGTTATTTTCTTTACCATTTTCTTTATCATTGTTTTCAGTTGTTGTTTCAATTTCTTTTTCTTCAGTCATTGTTGCAGTGCCTGAGAAATCACGGAAAAACGTGTTTTATTTAGGCAATGACTAGCGCTTAACTTAAAACATGGTGATTTTGATACAAGTTACACTTACAAATTTGATAACAATTTGGATTGTTATAAAATTAAGCGTTATGAATGTTACAAATAAGTATGAACGCGGTTAAAATCTTATAAATATTTAATAAACACGTGTTCTAATTTTCTCTCCACATGCACACGCCGGCGTAAAAGTAGAATGACAATGACAATACAACAGGCAGTGTAGCCAGCAGGTAAAATTTGGAAGATATTTTTTTGTTTTTTGTCGCGGGCATCTTCACTGCTGGCCAGAAGGGCCTTTGCTGATCTGATGGACTTGAGGTGGCCGAGGTTTAGGGCGCCTGGTCTAAACCTCGTTTAAGAGTGACTAGCTCGAGGGCTCCCAGAAGAAACCACGGCTTGGGCCGTCACTCTGCGTGTATTACCGGATTGGGAGCGACTTAAAGCTAGCTATTTCAAGAATTGAATGTGCATAAAGTGCGCTGTAACACTAATACTAAATTATAGTAACTGCCAAAAAATATCACACGACTTCTAAGACGTTTGAAATCAGTACCGCAATATGCTTTGTAAATAATATTTATTGTAAATAATTTTAAAGCTTTTTAACTTGACGTTATAAAAAGTACATTTGAGATTCTCACGAAAGCCCATTTATTTGATCTATCACATGATATGCGTACTCGGGTTGCAATAGTTATTTTTTTTACAATTTCTCATTTACTTTTAATTTTTTTTTTTTGGTTTTAAGTCCGCGTCCTTGGGTCTCCGTCTTATATATGTTTACCGTATAACTCACAGTAATTTTAGAGGATTGGCCGTACAAGATGGACCAACAATGAAGTGAACATATAAGGGTTTGTTTTTTTTCTTTTTCAGTAGTGTAAAATTCACAAAACCGCCAAATAACGAGTCTCCAAAAACTTAGCGGTGCCTCACGCATTTCTCTTTGCAGCAATATGAAGCCAAGGGTTGCTGTTATTACTGAATTTATTTTGGTCAATTTGGATCCCAATCCTGATGACCCGCAAAACCAGTCATCAATAGGAATTTTTAATTAGCACGTCGCTCATATTGGTTTGTTCGTATCAAACCTTTAATCTTAAAGAGAGAAAATCTATAGAAAATATTTTGCCTCAGTATTAATAATACAAAGTTATATAATAGGAAAGGTATCGAACTGAAAATATTAAAAAAATGACTGTCTACTAAACAGGAAATCTTCATCAGCTCACTGCAATAACACAATCGATGATAGACTATATTTAGAACCACGAAAAAGTGGATTTTTTACAAATATATAATTTATCTGTAGGTCATATAAATATTTGTTCTATTCAGCCTCAGATTAGAGAATAATCATATAATAAAAAATAGAAAATATTATTCTCTAATCTGAATATTCAGCCATCTTTTTCCATTATAACTGCTCGTAGACTCAGTAACCTTTCCAAAGCGTCTCACAATGTACACACACATGCAGATTTAATAAAGGGCCAACAAAACGACACGTCTTGTTGCTCCTGCCTTATCAATTGAAACTTAAAATGGCCCTTTAAATTTAAAATCGTATTTATTTTCTTCTAGTAGATTCCTGTTTTTACATGCGATGTTTGGTGGCTATTTAAATATTTGCACAAATTCCATAGCTCTTCAAAGTGTTTATTTTATATCTCTTTTAACAACCACCGTCCATATTTTCTCATCTCTGTACCCCTGATTAAAGCGTCGCCCTTTACACGACTCTAAAGGAAGGATTTTTTTTCCGTCATCACTGTTGGCCAGAAGGGCAGCAGTGATGACGGAAAAAAATCCTTCTTTTGCAGTTCTGCAGTTCCGACGGGCTTGAGGTGGCCTGCGCTTTGGCACCTGGCCTAAGCCACGTTTACACTTCTAAAAGAAGGAAGTTTTCAATTATCTTTAATACATTTTGTGGCCTGATTACTCAAGGATGCCTAGATATACGCCAATTCATTTTTTTTTGTTTGAAGGGGATGATATACTATCCAAGTATTCTCACAGCCATTAGGATTTGATGATGGACCCTTGGAATGTTATAGACACACTTAAAAGATTTGGGTATTCTTAACAGTTAAATAGTGCTTGTCTATTAATTAATTTACCGACTTCACTTAAGGAGAAAGGTTCTCAATTTGAATGTTTATATGTTTATTTATGCACGTTCGCGCATATATCCCGCCATTTATGAACAGATTTTAAAAATTCTTTTTTATATTATAGTGTATTCTTCCGAAATGGTCCAATAAAAGAATTGAATTTTTGTATTTTGCGCGTATCTCCACCATTTATGAACAAATTTCAAAAATTATTTTTTTATGTGATATAGCATTCTTGGCAGATGGAAAAAAAAACTGATTCACTAGTTTGTATTTTAAATAAATATAACAAAATTTAGGAATGATCGCACATTTCTCCGCAACTTAAGAATTAATTTTAAAAAATATGTTTTAATCTGATAGAGTACATTTCCACAATGGCTCTCTAAATTTTTTTATAAAAATCGGAATACTTGTTTATTTTTTTAATAATTTCAAGATAAGGAACACTTTTAAGGCGTTTGTTTATAACTTTTTATTTAAAGTTCATAATTTTCTGTGATAAACTGGTTTTGACAAAAATTTGGTTACTTTATTTATACAGTACAACCGATTACAAATTTTAATTATATATCTATTTATGACCAATTTGATTTGAAATACCCTGCAGGTAGCTTTAGCGCTACAAAATCGTTCCGAAATGTCAAGTGAAGAAAAAACACCCTTGTATTGTAACACATACATGTCATATTTCAGTAAAATCTGAAAATCAATAAATGAAAGCTATTTAGTAAATTTTAATAATTTACATTATAATTAATATACTACGAAAGCAATATAACTAATCTAACTACAATAATCAAATAATCCTGCTCCCCGCGGCATGGTGCCAAGAACGCTTGATGCATTTTCTAGCTGAATGGTTATACTTAACCTTTGGGCGAGAAAAGAACCAGCCCTCTTGTCGCCTGTCGCAATATTAAATTATAAAAAAAATATACTTATTTACGAAATAGTGCAATACTACTCGTTTAAGATCATCTCTTTGATGAATGGGCGCAACTGCTAAATGTTACTGAAATTTGAGAACTTTAATATTTGTAACAAAATAATAAAATATTTAAACTTTATTTAATTAATTAACAGTAAAGTTGTTTTCTCTAATATTACCTATTTTATATTATATAATTACGTGTATTTTATTTTAAAAATTCTAAGAAACGATTATCAACGTTCATCAGTGATAAAGTGTTGAAGCTTGATTTCGCATGTAAACAGTTACATATAACGCAAATTATAGCGCTACATTTGCATGCAACATATTTCAAAAATCTCTCTACTTAAATGAAATGTGTCACTGTCAAAAATGAGTTTGACTTTCTCTGTCACATTTTACTCAGTGAAACGTCATTGCCTTGTGGTCACGTTGGTTTTAGGTTATAATATTTATAATCATTTTGAATAAAACAGTTTTATATAATGGGCAAAGTAAAAAAACGTAAGGTTAACAAAATTCAGAACGATTTTGTACCAGATGTATCTGATGAAGAACTGCCTATTGATTCTAAGGAAAATGTTATTCAAACTATTATAGATCAACTACAGGTAATTTTTTATTTTGTTTTTATGTGTAATTGATTTAAGAGTTGCAAATTTATTATTCATGGTACTGTATTATTATTTACAGACAGCAAATGTAGAAGAGAAATATTGTGGTTTGCAAACATTTGCTTTATTTATAGAAAGTCCAGAAAATATAGAAAAGGCCATAGAAGGTGGTCTAGTCAAAGTTGTTGCACCGCTTTTATTAGATACTGAAGGATCTGTAAGAAATGCTGCCGCAGGAAGTCTTCGGAATCTATCTGCTGTTCAACTTGAAGTTTGTGATGCATTAATGGAACAAGATGTTATGACCCCATTAATATGTTTCTTTCATGAGGTAATTAATATAAAATTCTTTACAAATACTTTTTAGGTAAACATTGTATATTGATGTTCTAAAATATTGGTCAATGAGATGTTATATATTTATTTGGAGGCAATATTTATACATGGATCATGGAGTCAACATAACTTACCTAACCAATTAGTGATTAAAAGCATTTAGGTAGTAAAGACTGTTCAATATATACAATTGATTGTGGTGATGGGAAAGGGGGAGGGAAGCTGGCAGGTAGCAATTATTATAATTTGGTAAAATCATTTAGTTTTGTACAGAATCTTTACATGGGTCTTATTAATTACGGTTCTCTATCAAATTATTTTTTTTTACATTGAAAATTGCTTATGCAGTCAAAAAACATTATTTTCACATATTTTACATTATTAACATTTTAAAAATTAATACATCAAAAACTAAGACTTTCCGCAAATTGAAATTTTGGGAGTAGACTAACAAAAATAAGAACTATTAAACATAAAAATTTCAATTCTTAAATCAATTGTATATTTTGTACAGGTTAGCCCTTTTATATAAAGAATAGTCTCAAGATTCCATGTGTGTTTTCAAATACATTTATTTATTTATGTAAAAATTTAAATTTTCTGTGAAAAATTATTTTTTTTGACAATTTAAAAATGCAATATCAATAAGTTATTTACTAATACATGACACTAACCACACCTTTGGGGATGGAAAAAGAGATTTTTATTATAGTTATTATTTAGATTTTTTAATCTATCACATGAACTCTTGTTTTTTGTGTTATATCTTCAAGTAGCTATTTTTTTTAAACAATTAAATTGTCATGATTAATTCATATGTGAATGCTTAAGAGTTATCCCATCCAAATCTTACCTTCATATTTATATAGAAATTTGTTGTTAAAAGTATATTCTTATTTTACTATTTCATGAAGAAAGCTGAAAACTGGAATCCAGAAATAAATACAAAGACGAAAACTGAAGATGAAGATACATTCATTCAGTGTATAAATCTTTTATTGAATTTGTGTGAAAGTTCAGGTAAATTCATTAGTATATTTTATTTTGCTTTAATAAAATATTTTGTTTTACCTGTAAGTTCTTATGACAATTTATTTTTCTTTGTTTTACTTCCAGAATTAGCAGTAAAATACTTGGGACAGTCTAAAGTTATAAGCATTTTATTACCAAGGTATCTGAATTTGGCTACTTATGGCTGTGATATAGTGTCGGCTGTATTGCAATGTTTGTTTGTGGTTATCGAAGACAATCCTCAAGTTATGGAACATGTTAAAACAACATGTGAAAAACAATTACAAGAGCTTATGGCAATTGAGAGTAGCGAACCATCATTTTTGTTGATCAAAACATTGGCGGCTGGTGTGATTATTAACACATGTGGTAACATTGTAATGTTGCCAGTAAATATTATTAATCAAATTGTAACTATATTAGGGCAGACATTATCAATAGACAGTAGATCAGTGTGTAATCAGCTCTCTAGTAGTGTACCATTAAGTGATGGTAATGGAAAGTTTGAGGCACCTAAGGGTAAAGAAGCCATAGCATTAGAAAATCAATTGAAATCTGTATCACAAATGTTGGATGCACAACAGAGTTCTGTAGAGATTATTGCCAATATTTGCTCATGTGAAGGTATGTTACAGTGTAGTTTTTGTTTTATATTCAATTATAAATTATATTTTTAATGCATTATATTGTGCAGATCCTAATGACCAAATGGAAGGGCCGGAATCATCTGATAGTGATGAACTAGATGAGGATGATAATAGCAGTGGTGAAGGTGTCATTTGTGCAGAGGACAAGCTTCCACCAGAAATACTGGAAGCCTTAATTTGTCTAAATATCTTTGAAAAAGTTTGGACTTCCACTCAGTTGCCAGCACAAAATGTTATGCTTATATTAAAAGAATATGAGGGCTCGAAGATAATTCACAAAAAGTAAGTTTTATTTTTGTCTGTAATTATAACTACCAATATAATTTATGATTATGATTTCTATAACATTTTGGGTAATGTGTTGCCTTAACTCCCTTAGTAGTCTACATCAATCTAAATCATCTACCATGATATGAAAATTATATTTTTTAATTAATTTGATTTGAAATCACATTCACATTCATTCACCACAACAATTGTATGCATATATATAAACATTAGTCCTTTCACTTCAAACAGTATAATAGCTTCTTGAACATTCAGCAAAAATGAAAGGTTACTGCTCTACTTATTATTCTTTATAACCAAAAAGGTTCCATTGCTTTATTTATTATATATTATTCACAAAGTCAGCATAAAATAAAGTGTACTTGTCATTAAGATTGCTATGTCTGTATCTCTTGTTCTCCTCTCAATCTTAAAACATATGTCGCCTTCCCTTTGAACCCATCAATTAGGATGATTGTGCACAAAGAACTTTGTGTATAGCTTTTATGCTCTATTAGCTAACAAAATTTCTTACACATTTAATATTTCTATAACCAAAAAAAAAAATATCTGTTTACAGGCTTCTTACGCTGCAAACAAGGGCTTTGTTGTGCATAAACAATATGATATCCAGCCTACCCATAGAGAATTTGGGTGATGTCAATGGTATTTACAAAATATGGGTGAATATAGGAAAGCTAGTTTTTCAGGAGAAGACAGATAATCTGTACATTTTAGAGTCTGCAACAGCTGTTATGAGAGCAGCTTTAGATAAAATTAAATTTCAAGAAAATGGAAAAGCTAGTCAAAATAATCTCTTTCATGATTTATCATTACCAGACATTGAGGTAGGATGTTATATATTTGTTGCTTATTATCAATTTTTAAATTATGATCGTCAATTTTTAATTGATGATATTATGCTTCAACAAGCTATATTTGTTGCTTATTCTTAATTTTTAAATTATGTTCGTCAATTTTTGTTTGATGATATTACGCTTCAACAAGCTATTACATGCTTAATTATATGAAGAACTATTAAGCGGGCCCAGCATTAAATTTAGAAAATTTTTGTATGTTATAGGTTCATTAATCCAATATGTTTTCTTTTTTAGATGATGATAACAGGCATTAAGGTGTGTGAGGTACCAGAGATAAGGTCGAACCTTATTCGCATGATAGGAATTTTAGCATTGTTGCTTGTAAACAGGCTGAATGATACCAGTTCGAATGTGATTGTTGCTATTACAGAATTTATACTTGAACAAGCTCATAAAGAGAATGATGTATGGGTGTTAGCTGAGGCCATAGATACTTTAGTGGACCTGTATTCTGAGGATGAGACTGACATTTTAGCTGCTAGGGTCAATTTACCTGAAAAATTGTCAGCCTTAGCGCCAATATTAAAAAATAAAGTAAGATCCTTCTACAGGCATAAATAAAGAATTGCTTCTAATTTAGTCAATTTTGCAACTATATTTTTTCCTATATTTTTTAGGCCAGGCTTCAGAAGAAACTTCCTGGAGAATACAAAGTTCTTGTCTCCACTGCCATTTCAAATCTACCTCGATTTATAAAATACAAGAAAAGTAGAATAAGTAAATTATGAGATAAATAGAGGCGTTTTACAAGATATGCTACTGCTACAAATTCTGCTCTAATATTTTACAATATTAAGAAATAAAGAGTATGAAAGAAGGATGAATCTACTATTTCATATAAAAAGTAGTAGTGTAAGAAATCCAGATATGACACTGTTGCGACAATGGTTTTATTTACATTAGTGTATGTATACATGTTATATTTTAGTAAGACTAATAAATTTTTTTAATTATTTATTACTTTTATTTCTCTCAATGCATAGTGAAAAAAAGTCTTAGTGTTTTCAAAAGAATAAATATTTATTAAACAACAGGCATATCAATAACAAAATATAGTAAATCCCGTGTGATTATAATTCTTATTAATTATTAGGAATCTTGTACATAACATGCACCATAGTGGTTAAAATTACAATGAAATATGTTAAAATTTTATTATATCTTCTAATGTTCATTGTAGAACGTTAACATAAATTATTTGGACATAAATCACATGTTTATTAAAATTTTTAGTTAAAATATAAATAATTTACTTCATTATTAAATAACGAAAAATGTTTTACGTATTGGATTTGCTCACGATAGCAAAGAATTTTTTATACATTTAGCTGCTTACAATAATTATTATTAATTAAATGTTTTACAACCTTTTATTGAAATGATAACAGCGCAATTTGTATCACGTAAAATCGGTAACTTTTAGATATTGTTTGCTTTCTTTAAAAAGAAATATAATTGTTTAAGCTCGCTCAATAATATTGCATAATCCCATATATTAAACTATCAATAAATATTATGCCTGAGATCCAATTAAATAACATATAAAATAATATAACTCTTTCTTTCGTTGTAAAATTATGATATACACAAAAATATTAATATTTAATGATGTATGCTTTAGGTTTGTATATTCCCATTCATTGGTGTATGGGCTTCCCCGTAGTGACTCCTTCTTGGTTTTGGTATTGGATTTGGTGAAGAGACATCGGGTTTATCAAATTTACGTCTGATATCGGATACTGACTGCCTACTCTGCAAAGCAATGTCTTCCTCAATCAACGCTGAATTCAGCTTGCTAATTTCTCTCTCCAGTTCTCTGGTAGCTTTATCAATTTCCATGAAATCATGTTCTGTACTTGATATGGAATGATCAATGCTCTTTTTCCTTGGATCCTCGTAAAGTTTGCAAACGAGCTTCTGCGGTTCTTCGTTACTGTTCACGTCGACTTTGGCCTTGTTTTCGTTTAAATTTATATCGTAGCATGCATAGGAACCGTCAAGAGCGTTGGTCAAACTTTTGCTCCTTTTGTTGGAGAGTGATTGGAAATCCTCCAAATTGCCGCGTCGTAACCTGATATCGTCTTCGTTTACACTGGAATTTCTCCTGTATTTAATAATATCTATTTTAGGGAATGATACCTTGTTTAATATATCATCTTCCGAATCTGCGTTTTTTACTTTGGTTGTTTCAACACCTGCTGTTGTTTCAATGTCCAACTCTTTTTTCCTTTCAATAATTTCGTCTCCATTTAATTCTTCTTTTTCAACATCAACATCTGCAGAAATTGGAGTTGTTCCTTTGGTAGAATTATCTGAGTTTGAAACAGGGCTTGGGTCTTCTTTTGTAGTTTTCACATCTTCATCTTCTACGATTTTGAGTTCAATATTTAAATTAACTTCTTCGATTTCATCCTCAACGTTTTTGTTTACTGTCTTTTGTTCGTCAGTTTCTGCTATTCGTAATTCTGTTTGTTCGTTCAACTGAAAGAGATAATACATCTTTTAAAATTAAAGTTGTGTGTAATGTTTGTTCTATTTCAAATAATGGTTTAAAGGTATGAATAATGAATTCTACGTTTAATTTACTTATATGGTTAATTAGATGACTCAGGGGACGAGGTCTTTCTTAGTTAAATTTTTATTTGCTATAAAGTGTTAATTATTCGTGATAAATGTCTAACAATCTCAGCATATTCTGAGTTTAGCGTACATATACATGATACAGATTCTTTCTTATATATGTCGATTCTTATATAATCGAGCTTCCGTTCGCCGTCGGAGGGCATTTTCTTTATTTAATAATAAATATATTTGTAAATAAATATTTCCGTGGCCGGTTGAGATATATAATATGCATCTAAAACCTTTACTATATATTCAGCGAACTAATGAAAGTGATTAATAATTAACGACACTAATGAGATTAAATTTAAATTACTGTTGATTTAATGCATAGAGAAACCTTTTTTGTTTATTTGATAAAAGAGGTTAACAACTTTACAAGCGGTCTGTTAAGCCCGCATTCCGTTAACATAGTAAAGTAAAAAGTAAAGTAACAGCCTATATTCAAATGTCCCACTGCTGGGCAAAGGCCTCCTCTAGACATAGGGTGTAGGGCATAGTCCACCACGCGGCCCAAGTGCGGATTGGCGGACTTCACATATCTCAGAAAT
>JAOCPS010000012.1:1722540-1746994 GCA_025505425.1 Graphium colonna
TAAGCAGTTATTAGGTTCAATAGTCTACTGCAGTGGTTCTCAAACTTTTTTGGTCCACCGCCCCCTTTTTAGAAAAAAAATATCTAGCGCCCCCAAATTAACAATACCATCTGAGAGAGCGCTAGAGTCAAATTTAAAACACCGTCTTGAATGAACGCGGGAGGTTTAGCGCCCCCCTAAGTTGCTACAACGCCCCCCAGGGGCGCTAACGCCCACTTTGGGAATCACTGGTCTACTGTTTGATTTTCAGTTATTGAGCACGAGAATGAGTGAACTCGAAACTGAACATACTTATCAACTTCGTCAAGCCGAAGCCACACAGGCAGAGAAACTAAAAGAAGTTCACGAAGGCTACTGCGCCGCTATCGAAGAACTGAAAGAGAAAAACGAGGTAATCATTGTACAACGTCACATGAATTTATTAAAAATGATTCTAAAATATTTTTAATTATTACAGACGATGGAAAACGAGCATACACACGAAATTGGAATGATACAACAAGACATCGCCAAGCTACGTTCCGGTCATGAAAGAACCCTTCAAGCGCTAGAAGCAGACTTCAATATTAGACTTATAAGTGAATATGACAGGTATCAGGTATGTGCTGCATATTTTTTTGCCACAACATTTAATAAACAACAAAGAAATTACAAGTAATTATGTGAACGTTTCAGAGTTTAGAAGATAAAACTGCTAGAATGAGAAAGGAATACGAAAGTCGACTAGAAACGCTTGCAGAAAGTAAGCGACAAGCTCTCCGAGAACTCAATGAAAGCTTCGAAGCCAAGCTTGAAGAAAAAGAACTTATTTTGCTCGAGGTATGTTTGAAGTAACGTTGCTCCATAATAATTTCATACAATCGGTTGAAAATAAAAAAATATCATCATTCTTGTATTCATATTTTTTAAGCTACAAGAACAAGCAGACATGGCCAAAAAGGAACATGAAACAATAAAAGCTTCAATTGAAGAAGACGCCGATCGTGAGATTATTGAAATCAGAACCGCTTACGAGGTCCAACTGAAGGAAGAAAAAGATGCCAACGTGAGACTTAAGGGAGAAACAGGTCTGATGAAGAAAAAATTAATCGCTGCAAATAAGGAAATTGATGAATTTAAACATCAAGTGTCTCAGTTGAAAGGTACTTATACTCCCAAGAATGAATAAAAAAAAAATATGAATTAATCGAATTAATTTGTTTTGTTATCCTTTAAAGCGGAACACAAGCAATTCCAAAAAGTAATTTCAACGTTAGAACGCGATGTAGCGGATTTAAAGAAAGAAATTTGCGAGAGAGATGGAACCATACAAGATAAAGAAAAGAGAATTTACGAATTGAAGAGGAAAAAACAGGAGTTGGAAAAGTATAAATTTGTATTGAACTTCAAAATAACTGAATTAAAGAATCAGGTAAATTATTTGATCACTATTTTTCAAGTCAAAATAATTATGATAAAAACGATGACGACACTAAATAATTATTATTTACATTTGGGATCTACTTCGGTCAGATTTTCTACTACTACTCTAATTAAACAAACGATTTTGGATTCGTTTGATTCGTCTTAAAGAGTACTACTATACGCCTAAAATCTTGTTTAGAAAAACATTATTTTTATTTCATAGAATTTAATGTAAGTAAAATACGTTTTTTATGGATTTCCTTTATTGAGTATTATATTAAAGGACTTAAGCTACGTAATCAACCTACAATAATATTTAAAACGTTAAAGGGATTATTTATTTTGAAGTTTGACAATTTGGCTACGATTGACGATACAGCAACAGCCTGAGGGAGGTAAAAATAATATACAAATAGTCGTCTACAATTACAATTCAGTCTATAGACATAAATATATTACAAAAAATATGTAATACAGAATACCAAATAAATAGGGCTAATGGCCCAACAAAATGTTATTTCCCTAATAAAATATATTTAACAAAAATCTAAATTAACTCGAGTGAAGTCGCGGGCAAAAGCTGGTTTTTAAAAGACTACGATCTAAATAAAAGTATCACTGTATATCGATTAAGGTAAATTTTAAAGTTGGTACATTAATAATTGACATATAGATTGAGCCCAAACTGAGGACAATTCAAGAATTGAAAATGCAGATAGACGATATGGAGAATGAAGAACTGAAACTACTTAATATCAAGCATGAGCTTGGTATGCGTGTTGGGATTTATATTATAAGTGAAGCTTGTCTATTGCACTACAACCGTAGACATTATTTGCTTGTCATTCATTTAAAAAAGTTACAGCTGCTAAAATGTTCTGATCGCATACAGATAGAGCCGTTAGAGCGCGAAATAAAAGAGAAAAAAGTACGAATCCTTGAATTAGAAGTCTCTCTCGAAAACCTGTTGAAGCAAAAAGCTATTCGCGGTAAATATTTTGCTATTTACCAGCATCTACATGTATACAGTTGTAATTTTTTTCGCGGTTGTCTTAGAACCTAGTCGTAGATGTCTACGTAAATTTATACTAGTGCTAATATTCACATGTTACTGTTGGGTAGTGTACATTAGTATCTTGCACATCGTGCTAATTACTCTTCCATTAGATAATGTAATAACGCACACATTTATATGTATAGGTTTAGACCATGTAACAACACTAGTCAAGTTTTTTTTCTTATTTTATTTATTACTAGATGTTGACTACGGTTTTATTCGCATGATACCTACTGCTCTTAGGTTTTATCCTTAATGCACGGAAACCTAAACTTGTTTTTAAATTAAAAACAGCCATGTTACTCCCTAAACTGGCAATCTCAAGTCCCGTTTGAATAGGTCCAGCTATTTTAGGGATCGGCTGATCCAAACAGATAGACAGACGAAAACTTCCAAAATTATTTTTTCGCTAATAAGTATAGTATATCTTTCATGTACATTAATTAAAAGGCTATGGACATTACAAATATATACTTCAATTTTATTTACATGAATCGATTGTTCACAAATCCCTTTTGGTATATACTTATAAATCGTACATTAGTAAAGTCTAAAAGTCGTTTTCGTTTTTTAGATTTAGATTTTTACGCATATATGTTATTTTCAGAGCTTTCCATTAATCAGTTAAACGAAAAATTGACATCTGCGAAAAAGGACTACTTGGCCGAAGCCAACAGGAATTTAAATTTAAAAAACACATTGAAAAAGATCAAGATTGATCTTCACAACATGTCGGCAAATCTCCAAGATCCTACAAAATTAAAATTGAGTGTTAAGGTAAGCATAAACTACCTACGGCCGGATATAAATTATTGCCTACCATAAACTTAAATAGGAGGCATTCCATTACTCAAAATGCTCAAATTTGAACGCATTATTAGATTAACACAAATAGCCATAAACATTTTAAACTGTGGTCTTATCACTCAAAACACATCAACTGAGGAATGTTTCAATATTTGGTCAATCAGTGATCGAGCTATCACGATAGATACCTGCCCGGAGACAATATACTTTTTTTTATAGAAAGGAAGATATCATCCCGTCGCCCATAGATACACGCAACATCCGGAGAGTCCTAAGTGTATTGTTAACCTGGCAAATTGGATAGGATTGGATCAGGACTAAAGATTTGGAGGGGAAATTAGTGGGAAAAGAAAAGGGTAGACATCCCCAAAGTTATGCATACTTTATCTTATGCCGACATTATAAAGGGCGGCGGTACTTCTCCGGGCGAGCGCGGCCCTAGAAGTGCAGCAAAAGCTGTAAAAAGACGTTATGCCCTACCACTCATAAATACTTTAACAATCCAAATATTTTATCACGATCACATTTGGCCGGTTTGATTCGATAGGCGTTATTCCACAAGTACGTGGACGACGCGGACTTCCTGCGGAGTCGCGTGGCTGAGGACGAGGCGGTGCGCGAGTTCAACCGGCAGCGCGACCACTTGGAGCGGCAGATCGCCGCGCTCAAGGACCAGCTGGCCAAGTCGCTAGGCGGCTCCAAGAGCGACATCACCAAGATTATGGACGTAAGCCGACATGATTGTCGAAATTTAAAAATATAACATTACAATAAGGAAGACGGCAGAATCTACTCAGAGATCAACCAACTGCGCAAGATGTTCTATAGAGATAAGCTATACAATACAGTAGGGGGAAGTAATCAGTTAATTCCACTCATTTCCCATCCTAATCCTTAATATATTCCCGATCCGTCCTCTCCACAAACCTGTTTTATTCCGTTACCTAGGTTGACAACGCACACATTACGCTCTGGGTGTTGATGTCTCCATGAGCGACGGGATCACTTAACATCAGGTGAACCGTGTGCTCGTTTGTCATCCTTTCCATAAAAAGAAACTAAAAATAGAACAAGTAAACGCGCAGACGCTGTTGAACTCTTTGTACCTTTAATCCCAGAGCCTGGTGGGACAGATAACATTTCCCATGCAACCCATGACATTTAACTAAAAAGAAGAAACATTCCCACGAACACACTTTAAACTGTTTTGTCAATAAAACCCTGTGGAAAAACTCCAATACAAAATATTAAATTCCATTAGGAATCCTGATGGATCTATATGAATGATATATATCGAAAAATGTCCAAATAAAAATGATATTGTAACGTATGAGTCAATACATTTTTTTTTTAATTTATACGGGTTTTTCATACTGTCATATTTTTTCAACTTCTTTGGATTTAATTATCTGGACCAACAGCTAAATATCCTATCCGTCCCACATAAAATCCAATGAATTCAACATTTATTTTTTATAATAAAGTATTTGGTATTCATGTTTCGAATATACTATAGTTTACAATAACTTCCAATCAATCGTCGTTTTTGTTTGGATCAATGTGGAACTTTCAGAAGGGAAATTAATTTTTAGACAATACTTCCGTAATAAACATGAAAAAATACAATTTATTTTGCATATTATAATGATGTGAATGTATAGCCAGAGGAACGTGGGTTAATCGATCGGAAAAACATTAACAGAAAGTCAGTGTTTTCCCACTGGATTCGAACCTGCAATGTATTTTTAAAACTAGGCCCAATTCTAGTTCTTATTTACTCTTATGGTTCAGCGACCCAAATTGATTCTTAGCCTTCGAAACGAGAATCCTCCATCGCGTTCTACCTAGCGCCATGTCACGCCAACTGTTAGCTCCCAACTCTCACAGGTCTTCCTCCACTCTCAATCCAGCGATACCTCGGACGACACACTGGCCTATGGCTATTTAGGCGACTTAATCTTCGCTCATTCGTTCAAGATAACCCAGCCAACATAAGCGACTTGTATTCGCCTATTATCGACAATACTAGTAGGCAATGTTATAAGACAGCAACAACAATGCATGTATATTCTGTGTACAAATATTTCTTAGCTGTAGAGGTTCAAGATGATAGAGCATAACAACTTTTCACAGCTTTTACTGCACTTCTACACCCTCTCACCCGCCATCGCCCTTTATAAAATTGGCATAAAATAAAGTATGCATGACTTTTGGGACACCGGATGGCCATGTCTACCCTTTTCTTTTCCTATTTCTATCCACTCCAAATCCTTAATCCTGTCCCCATCCTATCCAATAAACCTATAATATCCGATCTCCCAGATTGACAACGGACTCGCATCTCTCCCCGCATGTTACGTTTGTCTATGGGCGACGGGATCGCTTACCATCAGGTGAACCGTATGATCGTTTGTCTTCCTTCCATTAAAATAAATAAAGCCTTCCATTAAAATACCAATTCGTCCAAAAAATATTAGATGCTCGCAGAAGTAAATAAAATATGAGCCTATTTTGTTTTCTTGCGCTTATACGAAGCATCAGATGTGTGCAGCGCTTACCAGTTTTAACTTTACAAAAAACCGTTAATAAAAAATCCTTACAATAAGGCCATTCCGTTTCAAACAGCGACCGTAAAATGAAGGTAAGGCTTAGTGGAAGCCCACACGATGACGATACCAACACAAGTTTACTGTGATCAAAAATTGTATAAAAAGGCATAAGTTTTTTGTACTATTTATGAAGGTTTGGTTTATTGTGTAAACATTATTTCGTGCTGTAGTAATTAAAAACGTAATGTTTATCGTTGAAGCAATCGACGAAGGCTGAACGGAATAAATGCCAGCAAAAAAAAAAACATACATAAAGGTATATGACACAAAATAATTATCATCAATTATTTTCCTGTATATTTCCGCAATTTAAAAAAAAGAAGATGGCTGGTCAATGAAAGCAAAGACGAAGAACCTGGAGATTGTCGGAGGCCTATACCCGCCAGGGGCCTTAACTGTGCATTTTTGATAATTTACTGCATTTAATGTAATTTAATAACTTTGAATGTTATAGGTTAAGCAATTAAAGGGCTTATTATTGTGGGGGAAAAATAGATTTTTTCTCGTCTAGCTGGGACGTATTACCATAAATAATAAACTTATTCAATATGCATAAGATATATTGTATAATACATATGTATGAAATAAATAATATAATACATATATTATTATTATATTTCCGCATAAAACTATTGTAATATTAACATTTCAGCTAAATATGTAAACTGTACGATTGTTTTAGGAAAATTGCACGTTACTAACAGAGATAAACAGCCTGCGTACAGAACTGAAATCCACGCGAACAAGATGCTTCCAAATGGAGTCCATCCTGGGACTTTCCGCGCGATATATCCCGCCTGCTGTAGCGAGAGATAAACTCAAACAGGTCACAGAGGATCGTGAGAAACTCGATGAAAATTTCAAACAAAAACTGGAGGTAATCTATATACAAAAGCAATACAAACTTTAGGTCCGATTGACTTATTTGGTGTAGGCTCTCCCTTAGCGAACTCGCTACGTACACTCAGTACGAATTTTGAACAAATATAAAAAAAAAATTCAAGCGACTTAAGCCGCAGTGCGTAGATAGTCAACAGTATTTACATTACAGCCTTATAATTTGCTACTCGGTATCAAAGGGTAGCGTGTAGCTCAATAGCATAAACTATTCTTGATGAAACTTGGTATTATAAATTTAAAAAAATAACTGATTTTATTTGACATGAGATTCATGGCGTTTAACAGAGCACAGATGATATTCATTATTAAAAATTCTTTATTTAAGAATGATATTATATTTCCGGTGTGTAACAGCATGACAGCAGTGCTCCCTTAATTTTTTTTTTTAAATATAAAATGTATATTTAGAAACTTAGTTACTTCTCAGGAACGAGAAGAAATTATAATGGCGTTGAAAGAAGAGAATGAACGTTTACTCACAAAGTTCCAATGCCCTTCTGAACCTGTGCCGGAACCAGTTGATGATTAATTTTATCTTTTAATAAATAATATTTAAATGATGGTATTATTTCACGTTATTTATTAACTATTATATATAAAAATAAGCAGAATACCTGTACATTACAATTGTCGATACAATTTCATTCTGTAAACTTTTATTGTTTGATCTAAAATTATAAATAATAAGTAAATATTATAAAAAATAAGGGCATACACAAAAATCAGTATGTAACCATGGAGTCATTCTCATCAGTTTTCCTAGATACCTCTTTAATTAGTCAACTCTGAATAAATGAGTTGTATCTTTGAAAATTTAACTATGTTAGAACAAATTTATAGAATTCTTGTCTATTCGTTGGCATCTCTTGTTTATGATATTTTTTGGGCAAAAATATACATAGACAACTTCTGGCCTAAGTGATAGAATATATTTTCAAGGTACAATGATATAGTTTATTCTTGTTACCTAAATTTATAAATAGGAAGTAAAATAAGAAGATTCATGTAAAAAATATAAATCTTTAATAAATGCGCTCTTATATTTATGCATGAAGATAACAAACAAAAACCTTCTACTAGACTAGAAGAGCATTTGCAAAGCATTATAGTCAAATATCAGCTAATTTAAAATTTAACCATTCAGATATATCCCAGCCAATAATAAATAAATCATATTACCTTCACCTACAACCCAATTTGTCTTAGAAATAACTAAAGCCATGGTTCTTTAATAAAATATCCATACCTAATCTTCCATTTCTTAATTAAGTTTCAATTTCATTTATACTCCTATAAAATTCAAAGATATATTCTAATACAAGTTATTAAAGAACAAAAGGCAAGATAGCTTTACGTCCTTTGGGGTAGTCCGGAAACTCTTTTTTGTAGTTGCGATGTTTGTTAATGGCCCACACTGACATCTGATACATTCCAACAACAGCAAATATACCAACTGAAAATATAAATTAAATAAATTCCTAAGTATAATAGTATAAGGTATGATAATATAACACTGTTCTAAAAATTTGTCAAGGAAAACTAATGAAGCTATAGATATAATTTTTGTTAGAGAAACCATTGAAAGAGTACATATATTTTAGATACTAGGTAACTATTGCACCTATTATATACCTGGCTTAAATTAGTAGCGGTAAGTTTTCAAAATAACTTTACAGTAGCCTTTAATTACACAATTTCTTACAGTATTTACAAATTTTATCCAACAAAAAATGTGCAGGTTATTGATATTTCAATATTGAATTTATATAAAACTGGTCTTGTAGCAACAATTGTTTAAAAAAAATTTCAACCTTTTAATATTATATTTATCAAAGCAGTTCTGTAATTTTGCTATGTTTTGTAAATGAGTACAACAATAATTGCAGTAATTACTTGAAAAAAAATGTGTTAAATTGATAAGGTAAAAATACACAACACTAATGTTAGTAATAAAAACTTTAATGACTTCAATGCCAATGAATGTTTGTTCAAAATATACTGGAGTAAGTAATGGTTTTTAGTTATATTATTCTATTATTTAGTTTACCATTTACTTACAACTGTATTACTAATATAATATTCAGATTACATGGGATATAAATTATCAATAAAAATTTTGGAAAACTTCATTTCTTGCCACTGACACACATTACTATTGTAACAAAGCCATTGAAGGTAATTCAAGTGTGCATAACAAAAATTGTTTGTAGTAAAATTTTAAACAACAACTACCAAAATTTATCAAGCAATAATTAAATAAAACATTTACCTGGAGCACATTTGGTTAAGATTGTAAAGAAAATCCATGAGCCAAATTCGTAAGTGTAGTTGGGACAGGAAACATAATTTAAAAGCAGTGAGAATGGATTTCCATCAGGCATTGGGATGCGCCTCACTTTGGTGCCAGGAGGACGGAGATTTTTCAAAAGAAGATGAATACTTAAATTGCCCAATTCGCATAACTAAAAATAAACCATTAATATATTGTGAGAAACATAACTTAAATACTTTTTTACCACTAACAATGTCATCATGTTTTAATTTTATATTAACATAAATGGACTTTGATTGTTAAAGGTCATGTGTACTGTCTTGGAGTTTAAGCATAGCAATTTTATGTTAATTTTATGTAAATAAACTGATTGCTTATTCTATTAATACTGTTAAGGGACAACTCTTCATTTAAATATGAAAATGGGAATACATGACGTTGCAATAAGATCTTTTTTAGATAGGATATAATATCTATCAAAAAAATAAATAAGAAAATACTCACAGTAAAGCCTGCAACTCCAACATATACCCAGGTGCTGGAGGGAGCAGTGTATAAAGGATGATTGACATGGTATGCAATGTAGAGAGCAAACAACCAATAATATGTGCAATTCTTGAATAAGTTCCTAAGTGGCATAGTGCCATGTGAAAATCGATGGACAAAAACTGTTTCAAGTAGTCGCTTGATATAGTGAACGGACCAACACACAGCAGCTATACTGAAATAGAGTAAAATAAAAAAAAATCATTTAAATTGTGTCTAATTTCATATTTTGAGAAACAGGTAGTCAGAAAATTTTGGCACTTTTCAATAACATCTTGATGATTATGATTTAACAGTGATTCCTGATAAAAATAGTGATAATTTTAATAGAAATTCAAAATATACTTCAATATAAACAGATTTTAAAAAAAATACTTAAGTCCATTTTGTAACTGATGACAAATTTATTTCTCAAAGCATTTCATAAAGCCAGTTTGAGATTGATAACTAAAATTAAATTAACATATAAAACAGAAAATCTTTAAATAAAATTAAAAGATAGGTTTCCAAAATACCAGGTACTGCTGTGTCAAATTTTTGGAATCGCTTAGATTACCAACTTACTTAACAACTGTGCCAGGTGACGAAGTCTGCTCTCCATACAATAGCCATGGTCTTTGATAAACCCAGAAGTACACAAACAAGGGCCCTGCATATTCAGCCAAAAATACATTTTTGTACGACACCTGAGGTCCAAGATCAGAAAGAAATAGTTTGCCTCCATCCTGTATATTGAGAGATTTTAACGTAACTTCATCTTTTAATGACTTTCCCTTAGCTTCAGATTTAATGGACTGTCTTTCCGGATATAAAGACTTCTTTAAATTTTGATGTATTTTTTCCTTAACAGTCTTTACAGTAGCATCTTCGTTAACAGTAATTTTTCCAATAGATTTCGACCCAACAGTAGTCAAAATCTCAATCTGAAATATAAAATTAATTAATTTTCGTGTTTTTATTTTTAACACACATTGAATATTTTATATATTCTACCTCCATTTTTTCTACGGCTGCAAACAATGATCTCAGATTAATATGTAGAACAATTTGACGCTTCAGAAATTCTTTAAAGAAGGTTAAACAACCTTAAACTCTGCGGACTATAATATACGCGTAGCCGCGTACTAATAAAATAATGTAATCAGAAAAGAGAAAGACCGAGCGAAGTCGAACCCAAGTCGAAACCATAAACAACAGATTACGGATACTCCTCGCACGTTTACTTGGCTATCAAATAAAGGCGGTGCTGATGGCATTCTTAATGTAGCCAGCATTAAGTTTTCAACTTTTACTTTTTGGCAAATCATTTAGTACGTGAAATGTGTTGAAATATTTTAAATTAAATTATTCCACTCACTGCGCTCATGCCTCCTCTTGAAAGAGGGTATAGGGCTCCTGCGTGGATTGACGAACTTCACATATATGGAAAATATTAGTTCATAGATATACAGGTTTTCTCACGATGTTTTCCTTTACCGCGGAAGATAAATCAGGATTTGAAATTGCAATTAGAAAATTGAAAATTTCATTGGAGCCAGCACCGGGGATCAAACTCAAGTTCGCCTCGAGTAAATGGAATTAAAGGCGAACGCCAGGACCCTGAGCTATCACAGTTCTCTCTCTACTATGTTAAAATGAAGATAAATTATTCTGGAATATTAAAGAAACCTTTGTCAAGTCGGTGAAGAAATTAAAAAAAAATGTGTGGTTCTAAGAAGCCACGATACAAGTTAGACAACAACATATATGTACATTAATACATTGATCACCACAAATATTGCGGATTACTTGCACGAATTAGTGCCACCATTGTGGCGTAGACTGCTCTGTCAAACACTTTTATTTTTATCAATTACCTTTTATTCACGCTTTATTTATATAAGTGAAACGGTAAGACACGCTTAGGTATGTCAAAATAGTATTTGCAGAATGATTCTTGCGTGATATTAATTTGGAAAATGGTATTATGGGCCCATTATTACTCCATTCAGCTTCAAAAGCAAGTTTGACCTACTATATCATGATAACCCAGCCAGTACTTCGAGTCCCTTTCGAACCACTATTCGTAAATATAAATGAAACACGGAACATTTTTCTCTCATGGACACTTGAAATAAACGCCGGGATACCAGCGTTGATTCGTTCCGAATTTGACTACGAGCCACATTAACGCGCGAGCACTACGGTTATCAAACTCGCCACTTTTTTACGTGGGCATATCCACTTGTTGACTCTAAAGCCTTTATAGCTTCGACGGGCTTGAAATGGCTGACGCTTACGGCGCCTGGCCTAAACCTCGTTTATGAGTTGCTAAGCGGGGACTTCTGGGGAAGCCCGGGCTCGAGCCGCCACTCCACCCAAAATGTTATCGGTTCGGTTCGCCGGCGTCACGAACAAAATAAGTTTATACATTTACGATAGTAATTGAACTTAAAAATAGTAACTAAACTATTCTAGATGTTTTTATTAAAATACGTTTCTCTCAGTGAAATAATCATTGTTTTTTTATTAGATATTTATTGTACTCTGTTATATTATTTCATTGGTTTTTTATTGAGTTTGGAATATTTTCCTTTTTATTTGTCGTTTCTTAAAATTAGTATACCCTAATAGTCTACAATTTTTTTGATAGATGACAGGTGCGTTGCACTAAAGCGCTGTAATTGCTACATAACCTTTTAGTGATATACCATACATCAGTTTGTATTTTTTTAAATTAATTAAATTTTTAAAATAAAATTAAACAAATATTATTTGTATACCGATTAAAAATATTGCTGTTTTTCTCTCGCTCTTTCTGATGCGTGGCATTTTTTAAAACTTAAATGTTACTGAGGCCAAAGCAAAAAGTTTTACTTTAGAAGGTGGATTGGATTGATTTGCTTAACTAAATTTACTGTATTACAGTGAATACTGGGGTATAAAGCCACGACGGCGAAAGTAATTCACTTATTAGTGTGACCGGCAACAAATCCTGGATGGACTCCTTGCAGGAGTCCATATGTGGCGGTAATCATTTACCATCAAGTTAACCGTCTGCTCATTTGCCTCCTTCTCCATAAAAAAAGCCTTGTTACCATTCATGCTAAATAAAATCCTCAAAAGTATTTTGGGAATTAATTTATTTTTGAAGCTAACCCTAACATTTCTTCGATATAATTTTTGAATCAAACTTTAATTAGTTACTTCTGTATCTCTAAAAAACAAACATTAATGATTTTTTTAAAAATGAATGTTGTTTTAAATTCTTCACATTGGTAGTTGAGTTCTTGTCATTTTTCCTATTACTTTCATCGGTGTGTATATATATGTTTTGCGGTAGTGTTGAAATTTATTATATGTGTGTGCGAGTTGTTATTCGATCTGTGTACAGTTGTATATGTGTAGTGATTAAATGGCGAACCGTGGTTAGATTGATATTTCACAAAAATATCTATCTGCACAATTATCTTTGCTAATAAGAGTGTATATACATTTTAAACCTTAAAAATGCGATCAGTGGTGGAAATAGGAGCAAGTGTTCCTGCCTTTTTGGGAAAGTTATGGAAATTGGTGAATGATTCAGAAACGAATCATTTGATATCATGGAGCCCAGTAAGTATTTTAATTTAATTTTTCATTAATTATTAAAGTGATTAGCAATATGATCTTCATATTCTACCACGTGATGCTATATTCTATTAATTTAACTTAAAAGTTACTACAAAACAACCTAGAAATAAAACAAAACGCAGCTGATTGTCCGCTGTTGAACTTAATAAATAAATAGTTACATGTCACGTTTTCCACCACGCATCTTCTCGGTCGAACATTATTTAAGGCGAAATACTTTCATTATTCGTAGTTCTGGTAAATATTAACGATGACAGAAAGTTATTATTATATTTCTTTTTGGTATATTTTTTTATTTGTGAATTATTTTTTACTAAATTTAATAAAAAAATATTTTGTTCATTTAAATTTTAGCGATTTCACTTCGACCATCTTCTAATGTACACTGTTGCATAATGATTAATAAGCTATGCATGCTTTTTATAAATTATGAAGCTGGATATCAAAAAGACTGAACATTTGTGTCTTTAGAGCTTACTTTTAGTCAACATCAAACAAGTATTTTGTAAATAGTGCTTCATCTTTTATTTTTGAATACTAATTTAATGTTTGTGTTTGACAAAGATTATTAAATGTAAATATAGAATATATTTACATTTAATAATCTTAGTTTATATTATATATTATAATTTATATCATTCTTAATTTATATTACTAATAGTGCATTTATGAACTTTGTCTTATTTTAGGGAGGAAAAACATTTGTTATAAAAAATCAGGCAGAATTTGCCAGAGAGCTACTACCATTGTATTACAAACATAACAATATGGCCAGTTTCATCAGACAATTAAATATGTATGGATTTCATAAAATAACATCTGTTGAAAATGGAGGGCTTCGGTATGAAAAGGATGAAATTGAATTTTCCCATCCATGTTTTATGAGGGGTCATGCATATTTGTTGGAACACATAAAGAGAAAAATTGCAAACCCCAAGAGTATTGTAGCCAGTAATGAAAGTGGCGAAAAGATTCTCTTGAAGCCAGAGTTGATGAACAAAGTTTTATCAGATGTTAAACAGATGAAAGGTAAACAAGAAAGTCTTGATGCTAAATTTAGTGCTATGAAGCAAGAAAATGAAGCTCTCTGGAGAGAAGTAGCAATTCTCAGGCAAAAGCACATAAAACAACAACAAATTGTAAATAATGTAAGTGATTTTAATTTTGTTGTCTTGATTAATGTAAGGGAACTCTACAATTTTTTTTTATGAAACAGACATTTTCAAAAGTTTCTTTAGTAAAGTATTGTCTTATACAGTATAAACTCTATATGACAATACTAAAGGAGAACTGTACATTTTATAGCATTATAGAGATTTGTTGTTAAATGTTGAATGTACTATTGTATGAAAGGCAAGTTAAACCAATCAAAGCTATGTGATATTTATGCTTTGGGGAGTTTGCTATTAAATCAAGTTATGTAACATGGAGCTTACACTGTACTTCAATAATTGTAACATTTATATCCAAGTGAATAATTTAATCTGACAATACCTTTCAGCTAATACAATTCTTAATGTCACTGGTGCAACCAACAAGGCCACCTAACTCAAATGGAAATAATGTTGGAGTGAAGAGACCATATCAATTAATGATCAACAGTGCAGCACATTCTACAGATGACAGTTCTTATTCAAGTAGAGCTAAAAATTTAAAGTTGGATAAAGATGTTCCTTTAGAAGATATTAATGAAGATAATCTGGTTAGTGTGAAACTGATATAACTTTTTATAAGAATTTGTACATAATATTGTTAACACATTGATGGATAGTGGGAAAAAGTGAAGTTCAAAAATTAACATTATATCTTTTTGTAATTTTTAGAATATTAGAAGTATAGTATTACTCTTTCTGCCTGAATACAATAAATTTTGATCAAAACATGACACTAGGCTTCTACTTGTACGCTGCATGTTTGTGCATCTGTAGCCGTAGTGTCTAAAAACGACCATTTCAGTTTAGACAGCTATTGCCGTCATGCCACACAGTGGAATTCACTTTGACGGCTATAGACGTAACTGTCCGTCAATGTGTTAAAAGAAAGCTTTTTTTTATTATGATATTGTTATATTAATATTTATTTATTTGTAAATTATCTCTACAGGAAGATGGGCCGACAATACATGAATTAGCACATGATGACATATTACAAAATGAAGCCTCACAAGACTCTTTGGATCCTACATCATTTGTAACTGTTGATATTACTCCCAACCCAGAAATCTTTATAAACCATAACCCAACCGTGTCTTCCTCTGCACAATACCATGTTACTATGGAAGATGGTGATGATGGAGAGCCTGGTAATTAGATTGCTCTATTAATATTATTCCTCTGTATTATTGCTTTATAATTTTATATTATATTTTAGAAAAATATAGTTTTATTAAAAATTATTTACATTTTCTTTTTTTTTACAGATGGAAAAATATATCGTGCAGCACATTCAAGGGGTGTGAAAACTACAATGGGAGGAAATAACTCTCTTCCTATTGTCACTTCACCCTCCCCTACAATGCCCTCTCCTACATCACCAATACCACAAAATGTCCTTGATCAACCCGTCAACCACATCCTTAACATGACAGCACCAAGCACATCCAAACCAAGAGATAAGAATGTTGCAAATAAAAATATTATAATAAGTGGTAAACAGCTTCTCTCTCCCAGTAATTTTAATGCAATAAATGCACCTGCGGACTTTAAATTGCCTGCTGAAATTTTTGCTAGTGATGACTCCATTAGCGATGCAGGAAATACACCCACAGATGATTTTTCCATAAAAAATGCAATGCAAGATTCTATGTCTTCTAATCCTGTTATTCCTATATCTAAGGACGAAATGCTTGGTGGAATAAACATTAAAATTGAAAAACCTGCATATAATGCTAAGTTATCAAAAAAAACAAAGAAGTCCAAAGATAATAATACTACAAATTTAAATTTGGCTGATATCAAGACAGAGTTACAGGATGATTTTGATTGGAACAATATGACCCTTGCGACAGTTAATAATAACAGTAATGTTAACAGGTTACAGTCCGTGTAAGTATAATGTATATTTCATTTCTAATATTTTTTTTGGCTTCCTACGATTTCATATGTATATCACATAAATATATTAAAACATAATATATGGCTATTATTGTATATATGTATTTACAAATATTGCATCCTAAATTCTATTGAATTCTGTATATTTAAATGTCATAAACAATCAAAGAAGTTCAATCATAATATAAACATCTTATAAAACAAATAAGCCTGCAGTACCCTATAGACTGATAACTTACTTAGTGCTATTGACACTATATTTCTCTCATTGCATTTAAGCTCTAGTAATATTGCCATCCACTTTACAAATCAGGGGCTGTGTTTGATTCCCATGGGGAATGGTAATTTCGCATTGTTATGTCTTTCAATTGTCCCATAAAAAATCATCAGTATTTGGAAGTTGGTTGGATTAATGCCTCCAAAGATGTGCCACTTCAGTAGAATCTCAAGGCTAAAAAAGCAAAAAGAAAATTAATAGCAATGGCATATATGCTAATACCTGTGTGCTAAAACAATTTCCTGTACAGTGGGCTAGCTTCTAGACGATTAACTGATGGGGCCAAAATGAAATAGGACTATCTATTTATTCCAAAGTTTTAATATATAAAAAAAACTAATATAATCCCATATAGTTTATGCAAAAGCATATTCTCACAATGTATTCATTTATGTGTTATTTTAATATTCAGGTATAGGAGAGATAACATCGCCAAAAATCGAGATGAATTTTCTTCCCACTTTGGATCCAATTCAAACAAGTATGTTCTACAAATGTAAAATACTGGAAATAATTGCTATATTAATATGAGCAAAATAATTTTGTTCAAAGTATGCAAGCTTATTTTGTTCCTTTTAAAACATCAAAGTATGCTATATATGTGTTCCCATGTATACATAATATTTATTTTATAAGCAAGCCCTGAAGATATAACTATATAAAATAGAAGGATACGTTAAAACATATCCGAAGGATGTAAATCAATTTACGTTGTTTTAGAAGTTTTCAATAAATTACATAATCATTTTATTTCTGAGACTTTGTTTAATATTAGACATTTTTAAATGAAACAATTTTACGGATTTTATCGTGGTTTATTTTAAATTTTACTACCTGTGACCATCAATGCTGTATAGCATTTGAAGAGTAAAATTGTTTAATTTAAAAATTACATTATAATATGTAATTTTTAAATCAAACAATTTTAAAAATTACATATTATAATGCTGTATAGGGTTCCAAACGTCGGGTGATAAAATTTAAAAATAAACCGCGATAAAATCCGTAACATTGTTTAATTTAAAATTACATTATATTTATAAAAACAGAAGTGACTTTTCCTTTATAAAGAATTTATTATATTTTTTACTTGTTTAACGTATATGAACGATGTAAATTTAAAAAAAAAATGTGGAAAAAGATATATAGTATCCAAATTTATTTTTTAATTTCAGGAATGACATTGATGACCATCTAGATACAATGCAAACAGACTTGGATTCATTACGAGAGCTCCTACGAAGTGATACCTATTCTCTTGACACAAACACTTTATTGGGGGTATGTATTAAATACAACGAAATTATTAATAAATTAACTCTATTCTTGTAAATTACTTTAAAAGCTTTAAGTAAATTTTAATATATTACATAAATGGTATATTATGCTGGCAGCATTTGGTATAATTTACGAGTACAGCCTATTGCTGTAATTTTTTTTAATTTTATTAATATGTTTAAAGATCATCACCTGCCATATATAAAATAAATGTTTTAAACATTTATCTATTAACTTGTATTTAAATAAAATCATATTTTCTAATTTTTATATGGAAAATTTAAGGAGATTTAAAAGTTTGTATCTAATGTGAATGAGTAGTGTTAATTTAATTTGATCTGTAAACTGTACTGTAAAAATTAGACCATTTGAACATGTATAGTATTTTATCAAACAAGATTGCATTATCTTTAAGTGTGATAATGCATAATTTTTCTAAATAGGTTTAACTTTTAATATTGTTTCAAGTTAGTTATTTAGTATTTCAATTCGATGGTTACTTCTATTACGAAAAATGTTTCGCGCATTTATTTCGAACGTCGTGTGTTGTCGGGGCACACACACAAGCGCGTTACGTACGAAAACAACTGTTTCGATGTCGTGCGGTTGGCGGCATTGGAGCAAGTCACGTTGCACTCAACGTGTTGGGACCGCGTGTAAGGCCTTGTGCGGCTTTTACTGTCACATTTATACAGCCGTGCCGGCTACGTAATAGCGCGTCGTTTATATTATAACTCTGATAAGGATTTTATATCAATGTATATACAGCATTTATCATCGTTTTGTACCTATACCGTGTATATATATAATGTTAGGATGCGCTTTAATGAAATATTATGAAGAAGGCGCAATCTAGTATTTTTATTTAAATGTTAAATTATAAATTCTGTATTGTCCATAGAATGCTGATGCGGGTGTAGAACCTGCGATGTCTCTCACCATACCTTTCCATCAGCACACCATGAATGACTATGTAATTCCTTAACATATGCGACAAAAGAAATATTAGTTAACTTTTAAATAAATTATATTTTTGTAGATCTATGTACACAGATATATGAAATATTGTTAAAGATTAATAAAAGCTATTTAAAAATGAAAAATCCGTTCTTAATTAGGGGCTCAGTATTTACGAAAATAATTATAGTTAGTAATTAAAATATTTTTCATATGGCGAAGTCAGATGTTGTATTATTGTCATAACTATTACGAATGGTTTGTGCATAGCAACATTTCAATCATTTAAAATTGATTTCGAAATATGAAAGGGGTGGGTACTTTTTTCTAAAGCCGATTTTCTTTTGTTTTAAATTCCTTGTTTTAATAATAGATTATTTATATATGTTTTTAAATGTTTCAGCTATTTGGGTCTGACGATCCTTTCTATGGGCTGTCGTACAATCCAAGCGATGAACGTGCAAAGGCAAGCAATAATGGTAAGTTGATCTATTCTATTCCTAATAATGAGACTTACTCGGACTTACTTTCCTTATAGCTCCAAGAAAGCTCTATCAAGGGAATAAATTTAAGTAACGCATACATTAACTTCTTCAGTTTTCTGCACGAAGGTTTTAGAGGGGTAAAGGTCTATTTTGACAGGAATTTACTAATCTTGTCCGAGTTATTTTTCATGTTATGTTAATTGTAGATACAACAAAACAATATCCGATGATTGATTTTGATTGGCTGATCAATAGCAGCGATACCCCATCTGCAAAGTAACCTGTAACTTCATCGTTGCAAGACCTTTGTGGGGCAGACATCGACATTTTGGTAATTGGTTAATATAAAATGTGGTTTATGGACTATGATACTGTCTATATCAGATAGGAAATTAATGTCAGACAGATACATGACTCTTAAAAGATTTATGCATTTGTAGAACCAAATTAAGATAGTATTAGATTAAGTATTTTATAAACTTACAATTTTAATGGGATAAAAATAGAATTTATTGAGTTATTTTGTAAGGACACCATAGAATATAGGCAATATGATTTAATTTTACATTATATGATAGCAGAGAAATGTATAATTTACTTGGTATAAAAAAATCAGGATTGTAAATTATATTTATGCTCCTATTAATTATATGACATGTGCATTAACCGAAAAAATTGTAAATATTTAGTATATAGTTTAAATCAGCTTATATATTCCCACTGGATAAGTGATAATTTCCATGTATGAGATCTGTTTTTTCATAAATAGATTTAGGAAAACTTGTTTATTTAATATCTGATGTTATTTACAATAACGCCATTCATCTTCTGGCTTGATAATTTAGTGGTTAAAAATTATCTTTTCAACAAATTTATTTTTATTATTAAATAAAGCAAAGAAGAAAGATGAGATAGCAAATGTAAGCAGTGACGAGTATCGCGCCCAGACCCTGTGTTCTGAGGACGATGGTAGTAATTCTCATTTTATTTCATGTTGTTTTCATAGAACTGTCTTGTTTTGAGGTTTTCCGTAGTTTGTTCCAAAGTATAATTGTGCATGTAAATGATATCAGGTGGGAGTATATTGTAGAGACACAGCTTATTATTTCCCTTATTTTTATTTATGTGGAATTGTATTAATATAAATTTATTATGCTAGTTTCACTTTTATTTTTATTTATGTAGACCCAAAAGAAAAATCTATACTGATTTTAACGGAATGCAATACTCTATTCTGTTTCACTATGAAGTTCATATGGTAATTTCTTTATTTAACTTAAACATTGCCATAGTAAATAAGCTAAAAAGTTAAGTAAATATAAACTGATTTCTTCAGAACCTTGTAGAAAATGTGTAGACATTTTTAATAAAAGATCCTATACGCAGCATTGCACAGGATGTACTCTTACACCTTACAATATTGTATTAGTTTTTATCAATGTTTTGTAATCTGCTTGGTAAGCAAATGTCTTTTTTAACAAATGAGCTTAAATATCTGAACATAAAAATTGCATGATGCATGTTATTATTTTAATTGTTATTTAATTTAAATTAAGGAATTTTATGAAACGGAGACATGGCAGATTATAATTTGTAATTTTGCCTTTTAATATTCTTTTAAATATTTTTTAACTGTTTGAATATTGCGTAATACTGGTTGTATTTCGTGGATATATTTGAATGTTTTGCGAATGTGTAAATTGCTTACAAAATATATTAAGTAAGCTGTTATATGTAAAATTTATTTTGTTCATATCTTTGATTGTTGTATGTGTATTTACATTATTTAAAAATGTAAAAAAGTGACTCACATTTTTTTGGGAAAATTTCAGCTGAAGGGTATCAGCTTATATCGTATTCAGGAAATATTCCTTATTTTGAGGATATAAGTATTCCCGATTTGGAGGGAGATAGCTCGCAGGAGGCTGCTTCAGTGGCACCGAGTCCAAGCAGTTCGACCCTTAACACTCCACAGGTGGAAATTCGATCGCCATCTTATACAAAGCCATGAGATACAGCCAAAAAGCGACGTCGACGCCGGAAGTCGTTACGAAAAGGCGGGAGAAAACGCAAGTGATAGAATTTTCTCTAACCAGCCACAAATATTTATAGTTTATATAATCTCTGAGTCGCATTATCCTTTTATTTTTTTACTGTTTTTGGTTTATATGTAGATATATCGGAAGTGTAAATAATATCTAAATTTCTTGTCACTTAGCCAAAATTATTTTAACTATACATCACTTCACAACAATCATATAAAAAGTTCCACATAAGTTTTAGAATTTAAGAAAAAATTTAAATAACTGTTATAATTTACTAACTTATCTCTGTTATTGACATTAAATTTGTTTACAAGTATTATGAGGGTTAAGTTAGGATTTGTGGAATGTCATGTGTAGCATGATTTATTATGTGTTGGAGCTTTAGCTTCATGGATGGTAAAACTTAGCAAGATACTTTATGCCTATACCAGTACAAAAATATTTAAACTACAGTGTTAGTTAATTTAATCAATATGAAATTTAAATATAAAAAATGCAGCTTTAGTAAGCGGTATCTTAATTCGGAATAAGCACTAAAATTTTATGATGTTTAAAGTTTTTTACTATCATAAAGTGCATAATTGGTTATTTAACCAGCTTGATATTCATTGATTGAGGGTCATGTTATTTTGATTGTGTTTATTAATAGATTTTCAAACATATGATCGATTTTCTGCTCGGAGTTTATGCTGTTTTTAGTACAGCAGTATTTGGCGATCAAATGTAGTATTTAGCTAAACATATTCAGTATCAGAAGTTAATAATACAGATTAAAAATAGTATCTATGCAAAGTTTATATCATTGTATGTAATAAATGTTTTAATTCATGAATTTTTACTTATTGCAATTAATAAATAGTAATATATTTTAGTGTAGTGAGTAGATATGTACAGGGAACATTGTGTATTCAATAGGCCAGACATTTAATGTTCGTTGTAAAATAATGTAATAGATTATTTCAATATTTAATATGCTGCTATGGTGCCTTATAAATGATAAAGTATATAAATTGCTCTTCGAAAACAATAAATTGCTATCTTTAAGCTTGTAAGTAAACTATCAGTAATTCGAATGATACTAGAATTTAGTACTACAATGCCAATTACTATATATAATTATTTTTTTGTTTTGTCCTGTTACGGTATAATTAAAGCAGTTAAACTGCTGACTGATGGTTATATAACATAAGGAAATGGTGAAGGATATTAAAGGTTTTGTTTAATTTTATAATTATATGGAATTATATAAAGTAAATTGTTATAAGAATTATATTTATCTAAGTATGAGTTATTATCTGTATATATTCTATAAAACCTATTTTTGTAACTTGATGTTTCATATTAACATAAGAATTAGGTTTTAGGGAGTATAAGCTAATCTCATTCATCTCGTGGCATATCTGATTTCTGTATTTGCCAATAGTGAACGTAACTTACAAATATTCAGACAACTATGTTATCTCCGGCAAAGTTTTAGAGTTAGATGTAGAGCTTTTACAACTAAATTACAAGACACCCTCGTTACAGCCTTAGAATTACGCACATAAATATCGGGATTTCTAAAATTCACCTGCGTTTTAATTATAAAAAAAAGTAACAAAAAACATTATGAGTGATGGATTTTTACACGTTTCTCTCTATATCGTTAACTGGTCACTTTCATTTTAGTTGAATAAATATATGTTGATGTGCTAATATAATGTACAAAATTTAATCATAAGGTGGCTTCTGTAGTATTCGATACGCCGATATTTTAATGCATACTGACTGATTATATCATTTAAGTGTCTTATGATACATATTGTAGGGCATAAATTTACATGTTTATTTTTTCACTCATTATTGAGATGCAAAGTTTGTGTCTACGCACTTATTCACACAATGGTCTTATTTTACATGAGCTATTGAACAATAATGTATTTCGCAAGTCCAAAAATGTAAAGTAATATGTACATTATAGTATTAAAAAAGGGATATGTAAATAAAGATTTTATATATTTATAAATGTACATAAAGCATAAACAAATTTTAAAATTAAAATATAATCTGTGGTACAAATAAAAATTGCTCAGATATTGTTGCAAATCAAATAGTTTTCTATTAGATTTGTAATTTTATAGCCTGATGGTGATGATAATTTCAAGGTTAACTGTTTAGTGTGTATAATTGAAGTAACGACTCAATCTCTAATTTCTTATGGAGCGGTTAACATTAAATGGATTAATTTGATATATTCCACAGATACAATAAAAATACAATGTTTCCATCGCTAGTCATAATGCAATGACCATATTTAATTTCTTAATTTAATACCCATTTATTGCCAAAAATGGGAACAAACAATACATATTCTTGTATTATAAATTGTTTTATCTATCATTGTATCATAACATTTCGTGAATTACGAACAAATTTATATTAAGTTAGTTTATATTGTACCTTTGTAAAGAAATACTTATAAGTTATTTTTAAATATTGATGTAATAAAATGTTATTATAAACAGTTGTTTCCTTTTATTCCTTTACCCGAAGAATTACAGAGTATTTATGATCGTATTAATAGTTATTTTGTTTGAACTATCTCCTTTGTAGGAAGAAACTCTAATCTTGTTCTGTGAACTCCTTGCTACTTGCAGTATTTTGAGCATAAACAACATAAAAGAATGTAATGTGTAAATAATTTAGTATTTTGATATAGACGAATATTTTCTGGGTTAAGAATTAACTACAAGTTAGTAATGAAATGTTAGTTACTGAACGGTTTACATTACAGATTTTAATTCTGCTTCTTTCCATATTAAATTCGTCTCAATTAAATCGCGTCTGCTGTGAATAATTGTAAAATTTAAAGTTAAAATTTATAACAATTATACTTACTAGTTCACTTAATTATTACTTTATAATATAATAAAGAAATTTTAGATGTGTTAGATAATTAGCAAATATGTATACTTTTGGGATATGTGATTTTTTTTAGACAGTAGCTCCATCACATTACTGGTCCGATTTCCTTTGTTTGTACTGCGCTTCATGTTATTCTTTATTCTTTATTGTACACAAAATTGACACAAAAAAAACATAAGTATAAAATAGATGTACAAAGGCGAGCTTACCCTAGAAAGAGTTCTCTTCCAGCAAACCTTGAACAGTTG